>CM056059.1:278568997-278828997 GCA_029574335.1 Rana kukunoris | reverse complement strand
GCTTCATCAGGGCTTTGCAACTTTAGTCTTTCTGAGTTTAGTGGTCTGTGTGTGACATAAAGATGCCATTAGTACAACATAAGGTAATACAACATGATCCATTATCAATTATTAACATCGAAAATAAAGCAAAATAAGACAAAATATCCGCGTGCTTACCAATTCTGTTAACCGCTGTGACAAGACAAATGTCAGAACGCCTTTCAAAGAAATCCCGGCAGCGCAAATGGCAATGAGAGTGGACACAGGCTGGTGGAAGCCAGATCCAACCAGCTGTTTGATGTGTAGATGTTAAGGTGATGGGATATCCAGCATACAACAATATTAATTCTGCAAATTATTAAAATAGATAAAGAAGGTAGTATATAGGGCTGCAAGGATAATAACTTTTGCAAGATTAGAGACATATAGCTCTTTATAACTACTGCTTTACACCCCTAGATTCTATTAAGGGGCTAAAAGGTAGTTGGACACTAACCGAGATATCCAGTAGTTGGTTTGTCATATAGAGACCATATCCATGCTCATAGTTAGGGAGAGTTAGTAGGCTAATGTGGAGGGTATCAAAAGTAAGGATCATCCCATATCTCAGTAATTAATGAATCCAACAGATGTCCCTAGATCAGGTAAGCCAAGGGAGATTATAATAGCAAAGTTATGCCTTAGTAATCTATATATGTAATGGCAATTTTATATTGTATGAAGAGGGCAGAATAAGGCGGGATATCAAGAGGATGTTTTACATAGTAGAAGAGGTAAACAATATATATATATAGGTCGAATGCTGATAGCAAAGTCCCCAAATACATTGGAAGGTTTGTTAGCTACATACATTACATAGGCATTACCTCTTGAGAAGAGCACGGTACACGACCGTAGTCTGCGGAGGCAGATGACAGGTCCTCACAGACGTCCAGTACCACTCCGCTGCTGGTTGTGTTATCTCCTGATACCCAGGACGGCGTCTGATATGTGAATTGTCAGCGCCGTCTTAAGTATTCACCTTCACCGGAAGTGAATGGCCATGGATGACCTCTGACTTCACTTCCAACAAGTGCGCGCGCACATACATAGACCCCTGTATTTTTCTGCTCCACTTCAGGTTCCCCTTGTTCTCCCATCACAGGGGGCTGTAAAAGAGCGTGGAAATTAGGGAAATTCCTTCCTATTATCAAAGGATATGGTAGACGAGGAACTACCACTGCTACGATCCTTACCAAACTGCCCTGTACTAACACCTCTATGTTGGCAGTAGGATACCGCACAGTACACCCATGAATGCACAATACCCCCATGGTTCTATGCTTCTGAATCCAACAAGGTTTTACCAATTAACTGGTTACCATAGTCCGGGCACTGCCAGAGTCCACCAGGGCCACTGTGTCTTGTTTGTCCAGCAGGACAGGTACTCGAAAGGTATGTACGCCTGCTAAACAAATGAGTCCACAAAAGTCTGATGAATCTTCCACTAGTCCACACTGCATTGTCTCAGGAAGGTTGGGGCATCTTGTCCTGACATGTTCTTTGGCACCACACTCAAAACAAGTTATGGAGTTTCTCCTAGGGTGGTCCTTTTTCCCAGGGTTTTGACTTCTAAAGTCTGTTTTGGAAAAATGGGATCCCGATCCGAAGTCTGCTTCCAATCCACTCTTCTGGTCTCTCAGTCTCTGTAATTTCCCACTCGATCTAGTGAGAGATCAGTCCAAATCTTTGGCAGACAGATATCGCTCCTCTTGTGCGATCATGCTATCACAGTCCGTAGGGTTTCCCTGAGTGACCCACTCCCGGAGGTCATTTGGAAGCTCTCTTACGTAACGGTCAAGTACAAGCGTTTCTATGATTCGTGCAGGGGTTTGAACATCTGGCTTGAGCCACTTCCGAGCCAGATGACTTAAAGGGGTTGTAAAGGATTGTTTTTTTATTTTCTAAATAGGTTCCTTTAAGCTCGTGCATTGTTGGTTCACTTACCTTTTCCTTCCATTTCCTTTCTAAAAAAAATATTTCTTTGTTCTCTTTGTCTGAATTTCTCACTTCCTGTTCCACCTCAGTAAGCTGTTCAGTAAGCTGTTCTGACTGACTTTCCACCGCTCGGCGGCGCATTGCGAGGGGGGAATATCTCTTAAACCGTACAGGTTTAGGAGATATTCTTTATACCTACAAGTAAGCCTTATTATAGGCTTACCTGTAGGTAAAAGTGAAAAAGTGGAGTTTACAACCACTTTAAGTCAAACACCTTGGCGCTTTTCCTTCTTTATACTTCCAGTTGTAGAAACGCTGGGCCCTCACTGTGGAAGTCACCCCTAAGCGAGCCAGGATCTCTGCTTTCAGTTTGGGATAGTTTGCAGCCGCCTCCACATCCAGATCAAAATAGGCTTTCTGTGCTTATCCCAGGAGGAAGGGTGCAATGATTCCAGCCCACTGTTCTGGAGGCCAGCCTTCTCAGGTAGCGGTCCGTTCGAACGCCAGCAGATAGGTCTCCATATCATCATCTGGGTTCGTTTTCTGCAGACAGCTGCTTGCACGTATTTGGCTTACCCCCCTTGCTGGTGGGTTAGGAGGCCCTTGTGCAGTCATCTGATCCAGGGTTGCTTTGAGAATAGCATGGTCTGACTTTTGTGCTTCAGTCAAAGCCTCAATCTGCAAAGCCAGGAGCCTGTTGGTCTCTTGTTGCGCTGCAGCAGAGACCGCTATCTGTCTATTAATCTCTTGTTGCGCTGCGGCTACCTGTCTATTAGTCTCTTGTTGTGCTGCAACTGAGGCAGCTGCCTGTCTATTAGTCTCTTGCTACACAGAGGCAGCTTGTATCAGGGCTTTCACAACATCTTCCATTTTATGGGTCTTGTACCTTTAAGGTCACTGTAACTGTAAATTGGCCGGTACAACAACGAACATCCCACTTCTGACACCACTTGTGATAAAGTCGCAGAAATAGCGATATATGAAGTGTAGCAAAGTCACTGGTCTTCAAGCAGAAATAGCAATAAATACGGCTTTATTGCATCCAACAGAAAATAATACAAATAAAAAGGCCTACTTAGGAGACTGACTAAACAGTAGTGTCCCTCACTACCTCTTACTGGAGGGGCTATTCCGGCCTCCAGTATAAAACAAAACAAAGTAACAGTCTGAATAAACAATTGTTACTGACAGACCTTATTCCTCAGACTTGCAGACAGCTTCAAGTCTGTCCATCCAGAGCAGCATGGACTTCACACTGAGCTCTCACTCTCACAGTCACTATTAGGTGTAGGCTAATTAAAAAGGAGAGAGAGGAGGTTTACCTGTTGGGCCAGGCTTAACCCTTTCTAAGAAACCTTTCCAACCTCACACTGACATACATAGAGTCATGCACCCTGTCACAATATATATATATATATATATATATATATACACACACACACACTGCTCAAAAAAATTAAAGGAACACTGAAAACCGATCTCAACGGGCAAAAATCTCATGCTGGATATCTATTCTGATATAGACTGGGTAATGTATTAGGAATGAAAGGATGGCACATCATTTGATGAAAATGAAATGTATTCACCTACAAAGGACTGAATTCAAAGACACCCTGAAAATCAAAGTAAAAAAATTATGCAGCAAGCTAGTCCATTTTGCTCAAAAAGGTCCTCAGTAGTTTGTATGGCCCCCAAATGCTTGTATGCATGCCTGACAACATCAGGGCATGCTCCTAATGTTACAACAGATGGTGTCCTGGGGTATTTCCTCCCAAATCTGGATCAGAGCATCACTGAGCTCCTGAACAGACTGAGGTGCAACCTGGCGGCACCGGATGGACCGAAACAATGTACTAGAGGTGTTCTTTTGGATTTAGGTCAGGTGAGCATGGGGGCCATTCAATGGTATCAATTTCTTCATCCTCTAGGAACTGGCTGCATGTTTTGCCACATGAGGCCAGGCATTGTCGTGCACCAGGAAGAACCCAGGACCCACTGCACCAGCGTAGGGTCTGACATTGGGTCCAAGGATTTCACTCCGATACCTAATGGCAGTCAGGGTGCCATTGTGTAGCCTGTAGAGGTCTGTGCGTCCCTCCACTGATATGCCTCTCCAGACCATCACTGACCCACCACCAAACCGGTCATGCTGAATGATGTTAGAGGCAGCATAAAGTTCTCCGCTGCTTCTCCAGACCCTTTTCACGTATGTCACATATGCTCATGGTGAACCTGCTCTCGTCTGTGAAAAGCATGGGGCACAGTGGTGGACCTGCCAATTCTGGTGTTCAATGTAAAATGCAATCGAGCTCCACAGTGTCCGGCAGTGAGCACAGAGCACACTAGAGGACGTTGGGCCCTCAGGCCACCCCCATGAACTCTGTTTGATTGTTTGGTGAGAGACATTCACACAAGTGACCTGCTGGTGGTCATTTTGTAGGGCTCTAGCAGTACTCATCCTGTTCCTCCTTGCACACAGGAGAAGATACCGGTCCTGCTGATGGGTTAAGGACCTTCTACGGCTCTGTCCAGCTCTCCTAGAGTATCTACCTGTCTCCTGGAATCTTCTCCATGCTCTTGAGACTGTACTGGGAGACATGGCAAACCTTCTGGCAATGATACGTATTGATGTGCCATCCTGGAGGAGTTGAACTGCCTGTGCAACCTTTATAGGGTCCAAGTATCGCCTCGTGCTACCAGTAGTGACACTGACCCTAGACAAATGTAAAACTAGTGAAAAACAGTCAGAAAAGATGAGTAGGGAAAAAATGTCAGACACATCCACCTGAAAAACATTCCTGTTTTGGAGGTCTTCTCATTGTTGCCCATCTAGTGAACCTGTTAATTTCAATTAACAGCAAAGCAGCTGAAACTGATTAACAACCCCCCTCTGTATACACCCCTCCCCCTCTGCTACTTAACTGACCACATCAATATCCAAGGAGTTATGATTCAAAAGTTTTTTTTTAACAGTGTGTGATATATATATATATATATATATATATATATATATATATATATATCCATCCATTGTCTCATGCTGTTGTGTACTCTTTGCTGTGATTGTTTGGGGTGTGACTGTATTCTATTGTTCTATTGTGGCTGTCTGCCTCAAATATTATGAAATGTGTAAGTGTGTATGTTGTGAGGGAAGAGGGAAGGGGATTCCTCCAGCAGCCCCCTGCTGATAAGACTGTTTACTGATGAGAAGTTTAAACCCACTTGACCTGTGCGTCTATGGTCATTGAACAATTTAACCTGCCCCATTACCAAGGGTGGGGGTAGGTGCAGGGCCGTCTCTACCATAGGGCAAACGGGGCAGCTGCCCAGGGCCCTGTCACTGTTTTTTTTTTTTTTTTTTTAGGGGTCCGGAGGTCCCCAGGGCCCAAGATGGCAACCCCCCCCTTTTTTTTATTTATTTTTAAATAAAAAAATATATATTTATTTTATATATTTTTATTTTATTTTTTATTAAAGGGCCAATTTTTTTAAATGTATTTTTATTTTTTATTAAAGGGCCAATATTTTTTAGGGGTCCCCAGGGACCCGGAGGCCCCCAGGGCCCCAGATGACAACCCCCTTTTTTTATTTATTTTTAAATAAAAATATATCTTTATTTTATATATTTTTATTTTATTTTTTATTAAAGGGCCAATTTTTTTTTAGAGGTCTGGAGGTCCCCAGGAGCCCGTAGTTCCCCAGGGCCCCGGATGACAACCCCCTTTTTTATAAAAAAAAAACTTGTTTTATAAAAAAAAAAACTTTTTTTATATATTTCTTTTAATATATATATACATATATATATATATATTATATAATATAAATGTTATTATTATTAACCACTTGCCTACTGTGCACCTACACCCCCTTCCTGCCCAGACAAAATTGAAGCTTCTGGCACTGCGTCGCTTTAACTGACAATTGCGCGGTCGTGCGACGTGGCTCCCAAACAAAATTAGTGTCCTTTTTTTCCCCACAAATAGAGCTTTCTTTTGGTGGTATTTGATCACCTCTGCGGTTATCATATATATATTTTTTTATTTTATTTTTTATTAAAGGGTCCAGAGGTCCCGGATGGCAACCCCCCTTTTTTGTACTTTATTTTTATTAAAAAAAAAAAAAATATTAAAGGGCCCAGAGTTCCCCAGATGGCAACCCCCTTTTTTAAAAAAAAATATATTTTTTATATATATTTTTTATTTCTTTTTTTCTCTTTATTAAAGGGCCCAGAGGTCCCCAGGGCCCCAGATGGCTACACCCCTTTTTTTATATATATTTTTCTTTATTAAATCTTTTTTTTGTAAAGGGCCTCCCGCTTCTAAATTCGCGGCAGCCCCACCCCCCGCGTCTCAATTTAAGGGGGCAGCACCCCCCCGTTCTCTGCTCCAGGGGGCCCATGCCTGAAGCTGTGTAAGGGGCCCCATAATTCCTGATGGCGGCCCTGCCGCCCGTTAAGCCCCTGTGCTGCCCACAAATCAGGCTGAAAATCATCAGCGGCACGCAGCCAGGTGACAGTACTGCTTCCCTTCCCAGTGTTTTAAAATGTAGAGAACCCCTGGCTTCCCTTTAGACGTGCACTTCTCCCTTCCTGCCACTGGGTGCTGCTTGTATATAAAAGTGAATTAGAATGTGATTTTATAACATCCCCAGTTTGCTCTTCCCGAGGCTGACTTCTTCATGTCCTGCTCCTCAATGTATGTCACTGTTTGCTATATTGTAAATAGACATTTTCTGTAGAGTGTGCCCAAAGTCTTTATAATATTTGATGATTCACTGCAGGTCTGGTCAGTGTTTTAAAAAGTTCTTGTATTTTACACATGGCATGGGGTCACAGCACCGTCTGTCCATTCTGCTTTAGCACCATGGGACCCCAGGCCATGCCATGTGTAAAATAGAGGAACTCTTTAAGTCACACACCAGACCTGCAGTCCAGGCTGAGTAAGGCCTCAGAGCACATGGCATTACTGTCTGTATTTAACTGCTTGATGGGCTTATTTTGCGCCTGACTGGTTCACATGTATGTGTTTTGGCGGTCCACATTTGTGCAGGCACAGCAGCCCATTCATTTGATGCCTCATGTAATAGGCTGAGCACACGGCACACCTATGCCCATCAAGCAATGAAATACAGCACTGTCTGTCCATTCTGCTGTCTGCTGTGACTTATCTGCAGTTCCCGCACTGTCAAACTTGCTGCATTTTTAGACGTTTAGGTCACGCTTTTAAAAACACAGTGCGTTTGTGTGTGCAAGAACTGTAGGTAAGTAGCATGGTGCAAAAGCAGAATGGATTTCAAGGCAACTGATTTTTAAAATGCTGAATGCACCTTTTTTCTGCAAGAAACAAAGGCATGGCAGCCCATTTAAATCAATGGGCTGCTGTGCCTGCACAAATGAGGGCCGCCAAAACACATACATGTGAACCAGCCAGGCCCAAAATAAGCTGAAGGGGGGCCCAAAAAAAAATGTTTGCCCAGGGCTCAAACCATATTAAAGACGGCCCTGGGTGTAGGCTGATAAGAGTTAATGCGTTCGGCCTTTCTCTCTCTGAGTCTACGGTCTATGGAGAGGGAGAGGTGCATGAGATCCTCCAGAGTAGTGGAAATTTCAACACGGGCGAGTTCATCTTTCATAGGTTCTGACAGTCCGAGACGAAATTGATTTCTGAGAGAAATATCAGTCCACATAGTATCACGGCACCAGCATTTAAATTCGGAAATGTAATCCTCTACTGGTCTTTTACCTTGCTTAAGGTTTCTGATGGTGTTCTCCGCAGTGAGTTGTTTGTTAGGGTACTCGTAGAGGAGGGACATTTAGTCTAGGAAAGTGTTAAAAGTTCCCAGTAGGTCTCCATGTTCCTCAACATAGGCATCAGCCCAAACTCTTGGTTCCCCCTTGAGATATGATGTCATCGTGAGAATTCTGATTCTGTCAGAATGGTAGGTACGGGGGCGTAACTCAAACATAAGACGGCAAGAACTAATAAATTGTCGGAAACATTTCCTGTCTCCTGAAAAGGGTTCGGGAGCGCAGACCTTGGGCTCAGGTCGATCCCTGGGTTGAGCAAAATTATGATTCCGTAGTGCCTCATTTTCTAAACGGAGATCATTCACAGTATTAGTAAGAGTATCCACTTGCTGTGAGAGTCCGACCAAATGATTGGCAAGTTCCTATAGATCCATTAAGTTATGTATGGGTTCCACTATTATGTTACAGTCACGTTTTCTATTGAATAGAACTTAATGGAATCTCCAGCTAGAGAGGTTTCTCAGGATAAACCACAAGTGCACTCTCTTGTATGAACAGAAAGTTAAGGGTTTATTTCATCACAACCTCTATCATGGAAACCAACCTTGAGTATCTGTACTCATTCAAAATCATAAGCAAATATAAGTATAACAAAGGAAGATCAACTGGTGGATCAAAGCTAGCAATAGAATAGCATAACCCTACAGCTTCGGGTCATCTATAGTTGGGTATCAAGGGAGTGTCCTGAGCGACAGTTCACATTCAAGGTACTTATGTGTATAGCGAGTAGGAGATCAATTAGGAATCTGTTAACAGTAAGTGATAGCAGTAATGCAAATGGAGAGTCCCACAGGGTTAACCTGATTCCAGTTTAAAGTAGCGTAATCTTAGATCAGATACAATTACTTGTGGTTCTGAAGTTTTCCTTGATGCTTAGAGTGTCAGCTCTTTGTCCTCAGCAGCAATCTGTAGCAAGGGGAATCCTTGGCAGCTAGGTAATGGTGCTGGGATGATGCAGGACTGATGGGGTGCAGGGATCCTCCCTGGTTGTGGAGTCTGTGGTCTGAAGCTGAGGTCTTAGGGGTGCTAAGAGGGGTCCCAGGTGACGGCAGGTTCCCAACAAAATAGTGGAACATCTTGCCGTTATTCCTGGGGGTTTAAATAGAGCGCGCGGCGTGGGAGGAGGCACAGCACGCCGGGGCGCACTTCCGCTTTCCAGTTTAGAACGCATAACAGAGTGCACCTGAAGTGACGCTCGTGAGCCGATGCGGATGTGCAGGGAAGATACGAGCGCGGTGGCTAGAGGGAGAGGAACGCCAGTGGCGTTACATGTATATATATCCTCTTCACACTGTAAATTAACCTAAACTGACTAGCCTGCCTGCCTGCTCTATCTAGCTATATAAAAAGACTATCTCTCTGTCTCTCTGACTGCTCTCATTAACAACTGCAAAACAGTGTGGGGCGTGTGCTAAAGCCCTGGGCCATAATTGGCCAAAGCCACCCTGGCCTTGGCCAATTATGGCTCTCCGTTTTTTGCGCGCTGTGATTGGCCAAGCATGAAGGGTCATAGTGCATGTTTGGCCAATCATCAGCGCGCAATGCCGCAGTGAATTATGGGCAGTTGCGCGTCACTCGAATTTGGCACGAACGACCCGTTTTGTTTGAATTTCGTCAAACGATCGAACAGGCAATGTTCGAGTCGAACATACGTTCGTATCGAACGCGGAGCTCATCCCTACGGAGGATGCCTTTTGGGCTACAGAATGCTCCCGCCACATTTCAACGCACCATGGATAAGACCCTTCGGCCTCATCGAGCCTATGCTGCTGCATACCTCGATGATGTTGTCATCCACAGTGAGGATTGGGACTCACACTTACCAAAAGTTCAGGCTGTGTTGGATTCCATCTGGAAAGCCAGGTTTAAAGCCAATATAAAAAAAATTACCCTTGGGCTAGAAGAGGCGAAGTATCTGGGGTATACCATTGGAAGAGGTTTAATCAAGCCCCAAATAAACAAAGTTGAGGCTATTCAGGATTGGCCACATCCCACCAACAAGAAACAGGTTCGTGCATTTTTGGGGATCGTGGGTTATTACCGCCGCTTTATCCCCCATTTTGCCTCACAGGCTGCTTCCCTGACCAATTTGACCAAAGAGAAGGAGTCTGTCATGACCAAATGAACTCCCGAAGCAGAGGCAGCTTTTCAGGCTTTAAAACAGGCCTTATGTAGTCAGCCAGTTTTAAATTTGCGGGGTTAGGAGCTATACTGTCCCAGGTTATCAAGGGGGAAGAGCACCCTGTTCTTTACATCAGCCGAAAGTTGAAGGCCCATGAGGAGAATCATGCCACCATTGAGAAAGAGTGTTTGGCGGTGAGATGGGCTTTGGATTCCCTGCGGTACTACCTCCTGGGTAGACAGTTTGAACTGGTGATGGATCATGCCCCATTGAAGTGGATGGCACAGAACAAGGAGACCAATAGGAGAATAAATAGGTGGTTCCTGGCCCTTCAGGAATTTAGTTTTGTGGTAGCACATCGCCCCGGTGTTAAAATGGGAAATGCAGATGGTTTGTCCCGAGTGCATGCGTGCCTGGCAACCTGTGTCCCAACCCTAGGGTTGAAACAAGAGGGGGGGTATGTGACAGGAAAATCTGTGGGTGTTGTCACAGACGGGAGATACATTTCTGCCTTGTTTAGACAATTCACTAATTACTACCAGGTGTCGCCTGCAAAGGTAGCCAGAAAGGTTTAAGGACCTTGGATTGCTTCAGCTGTTCAGAATGAGGCATATAAGGCCTCTATAAGTTATCCAGAGGATTACTACTGATGGCTGCATCCTGAGGCTTTTTGAGTTAAGGAGAGCAGTGAGCTGAGAAAGACTTCTGAAGATGAGGTGGTGTTGATTTTTCTGTGTGATAAAAATCAAAAAGACTATTGTTTTTTTTCTGCTGAGTGACCAGCAGTGTCTGCCCAGCAGTAGACTGTGCCAGACTCCATAGGTAGGTTCCTGGGTTGTGAAGGTAGATGCCCCAAGTGGCCAGGGTTTATTTTATGTTTTGTTTTGTTTATGCTGTTTTTGATGCTTGCACTTGTATCCAGCAATATGGAAGAATAAACTTTCTATTCATCATAGATCTTGTTCAGCAGATTTTGTATGGCCCATCCATGTTTACTCAGATTTATTTCTAATCCAGACCCTTCAGTAACCAGATAAGTTTGGTAAATACTGGGCCTGCAAACTGCCCACCCACCCACATATTGTTACTGCCTTCAAAAAAATGCTGGGAAAAAAAAACATATTCAAGACATTTATTTTGATTCAAAAACAAAGTTTTATTCAGCTAGACTTTTTCAAACATGAATCAAAATGTTGAAATAGTTCTTTCCTTTTTAACACTTTATACAGTGCTTTAAGTAGTAACCAATATGATGCATATTATAATGTTTATACCTTAAGAAACATAAATGTCTGTATACATGGGTTATATTTTCACCCCGTGAATCCATTTCTGTTCATAAACCAGTTCCATTGCCAGAGATCCTTCCTTTGGATTAGGTTTAGTTGAAATAAGCTGCTTCGTTGGTATCTGCTGACTAAAATACAAAAGCATGGGACAACTTAAAACTCAGGAATTACAGGAATCTTATTTTACTCCAAAGCCTCATACACAGGATCGGACTTCCATCGGACAAATCCATGAATTTTTGTCTCAAGGGCATTGTCCGTGAACTTGTTCTGCATAAAGACGGCAGAACATTTTCAGCCAACATACACCAAATTATGTGTTTTTTCAGCTCTATACCGGCGGACTTAATTCCAAAGTACAAACACGCATGCTCCGAAACAATGCTAAACATTAGACAACAATAGCAGTAGTTGCCCAAAGGGCGGCGGTAAAGAGCTGAAAAAACATTGATGTATGTTGGCTGAAAATGTTCTGCCGTCTGTATGCAGAATAAGTTCACGGACAACGCCCTTCAGACAAAAATTAATGCATTTGTCCGATGGAAGTTCGATCCTGTGTATGAGGCTTTAGTGAACACCATGTACAAGAATATGGAAAACAGTAGTCACACAAATTGAACTGGATGCATTAGTGTCTTTAATCAACCTTACCAACTATGTACAGTAACTATGTTAGAGTAAAGCCAAACAGACTTGAGGGCTAACCTATGCTTAACCACTTGCTTACTGGGCACATATACCCCCTTCCTGCCCAGGCGAAATTTCAGCTTTCAGCACTGCATCGCTTTAAATTAAAATTGCGCGGTCGTGCGACATGCCTCACAAACAAAATTGACGTCCTTTTTTTCCCCACAAATAGAGCTTTCTTTTGGTGGTATTTGATCACCTCTGCGTTTTTTTTGCGCTATAAACAAAAAAGAGCGACAATTTTGAAAAAAAACACACAAATTTTTTACTTTTTGCTATAATAAAAATCAATTTTTTTTAAAAATATATATATTTTTTTCTCAGTTTAGGCCGATATGTATTCTACATATTTTTGGTAAAAAAAACAATCGCAATAAGCGTATATTAATTGGTTTGCGCAAAGGTTATAGTGGCTAGGAAATAAGGGATAGAATTCTGACAATTTTTTTTTTACTAGTAATACGGCGATCTGTGAATTTTGTCAGGACTGCGATATTGCGACGGACACATCGGACACTTTTGACACATTTTTGGGACCATTCACATTTATACAGCGATCAGTTCTATAAAAACGCATTAATTACTGTATAAATGTGACTGGCAGGGAAGGGGTTAACACTAGGGGGTGAGGAAGGGGTTAAATGTGTATCCTGGGTGTGTTTTAACTGTGTGGGGGGAGGGGACTGACTGGGGGAGGTGACCAGTGCTGTGTCCATATGTACAAAGGACACATCATCAGTCTTCTCTCCCTGACAGGACGTGGAGCTCTGTGTTTACACACAGAGCTCCACGTCCCTGCTCTAAAACTGCCAATCAGCGGGTACCTGGCAGACATCGCGACCGCCAGGCACGCGCATCCGCATCGGCATCTCGGGCCCGGAGAACACGATGCCGTCAATTGACGGCGGCTTGGATATTCAGATCCACTATGCCGCCATCATTTGACGATATGCGTGGCCTCAAGTGGTTAAGATTTAAAGCGGTATTAAACCCAAATGTAAACATTTATTATTGCCCCCAAACCGGGTCTGAACCTTTGACCTCTGGCTTTGACCTCGGTCTGGCAATATCTCTTCTTGCTGAACCATCTGGGATACCGCACAGCTCCCTGGATAATTCCATGAACGATCTTCCCTTGAACCGTGTTTCTCTTGAACCTTGAATCCTTTGCTCCTCCCTTGAACTTCCTATTTTAACCATGCCTTTGCACTTCCTGTTTGCCAGATTATTGTGCTCTCTTCAGCCAATATTTAACTCTTGTCACCCCTGTTGCTGCCCGTATCTTTGCTACCACTTGTTACTGACCTTTGGCTTATTTACTAAGGTCTGCTTGATCTCTATCTGTCCTATATCTGCTACTGAACCCCAGCTTTCTCACCTGCTGGTGGGGTGATCCTGAGGACCGTGACCTGCTACTAACATGCAGCAAAACCCATCTCTACCGTCAGAAGCTCTAGGAACACAAATTAGTGTTTAGACTCCGCCCCCAGGTGAGCTTGTGCCATCTTCCAGGGTGACCCGCTGCTGTACTTATCCTACTGGTCAGAGGGGGCCTTACTGTTATAGCCACTGGTGTCCGAGCCTGACCCCTGACCATGACAATTATACTGCAGCTTACCAATTTGTTTTTTTTTTGGCTTTCTTACCTTTATTTCCACCTTGTGATCTAGCCAGTGAGTCTGTTATTTGTCAACAGAACAAGCTGTAGCAGTTAGATGGTTGAGACAAACCATTTACCACTGACTGGGGTGCTTACAATGGTCAGTACTGTTTCCCATTATTATACTCTAGAGCATGGGTGTCAAACTCAATTTCATCGTGGGCCGCATCAGCATTATGATTGCCCTCAAAAGGGCCGGTTGTAGCTGTAAGATTAGATTTTCCTCCCCTTACATTAGATGTCAAGAGCCACCCCACCATCAGAAGTTGAGTCCCCTACTCTCCCTTACATTACAGTGCACCCCCCTTTCCTTATGTTGCTGCTGGGAAGAAGCTGGATGCATTGCTTGAAAGCAAAAATTAAGGGTTTGGAGAAGGACCAGAGGAGGGCTGAAGCTCTCCTGCAGCTGCTGGAGAGGTGCGAGGGCCACATGAAATGGCCTGGAGGGCCGGGTTGGCCTGCGGGCCTTGTGTTTGCCACCTATGCTCTAGAGTGATTAGGATGACTTAAAAGAGTAACTTCACCCGCAGGAGTGAGTTTGCTATAGAGGAACGTGATTGACCTGTACAGAGTCCTGACCTCAACCTGACAGAACATCTTTGGGAGGAATTAGAGCGGAGACTGCGAGCCAGGCCTTCTCGTCCAGCATTAGTGTCTGACCTCACAAATTCGTTTCTAGAAGAATGGTCAAACATTCCCATAGACACACTCCTAAACCTTGTGGACAGCCTTTCCAGAAGAGTTGAAGCATTTATAGCTGCAAAGGGTGTGATTGTTCTCTTCTTCCTCCCTCCTTGTGTTCTCCCTCCCCTCAAGTCTGGAACCACTCATGTCCCTTGACAGGGCAGGCATTTTCTGAGGGAGTGGATGGATGAGATAAACTATGTATAATTCATTTATAAAATTAATCTTTTTCAGTTACGACAAAATAAACACCCTGAAGAAGACTGTATGGTCGAAATGCGTCAGAATTTATATATGCTTGCAACAATTACAGGCCATGTATTTTATTGTCATGTTATGAAATGTGTATGGATATTTTAAAGATTTGCAATCATGTCGCAACTCATTCCTTATAATTTATATGTCTAAACATTTTTTGTATTAAAACTTTCTACTTCATACGTTGCATTTCAATTTTTCCAATTGAGCTGCCCAAAAACCCCACTGGGGACAATTTCTTTGCTATTATATCGGGGTGTGCAGTCACATCTCTCCGCTTACAGGCAGGTCATTCGGGCACTGCCCGAGGGCCCCGTGGTGGGGGGGGCCCGGGCCGGCTCAGTCCGCTCCTGAAGGTGCCCGCAGCAGCACAGATGGATGGCTCATCAGAGCCGTGCGGGGATGTTTAGTGACAGGCGCTCCGGCCATATGTCACTGCCGTGGGTGGGGTGCAATCTGAAGAAGCTCAGACTGGCGCCGCGGCTCCCTCCTCCCCTTCCGGGATCCCCTCTGCTCCATGCGATGTGCGGGGAGAGTGGGGGAGGAGGGAGTGAGGCAGAGACAGCGTGGGTGCTCGGGTTCCGACCGTCCCCACACACACCTCTACACAGCGCGGGCGCGGCCACAACTACAGTCACCACCTTCTCTGAGGTATGCTGCAGGAGTACTGTATTGCAGAGGAGGGGACATAGTGGGGGGCATTTGCAGGTAACAATTATGCTGCCAGGAGTTATTTTAGGGGGGTTAGAGAATGGGTGCTAGGGGGTGCTCTTTGTTTTGGGTTAGAGAGGAGTCGTCGTACTAGAAGTAGGAGGGGGCAGATTTGAAGTTTGACCACCCCCCCACCAAAGCACCCCTAGAACATATCCTTTAATCCCCCCCCAAATCAAAGGTCCCATCCAGCTCCACCCACCCCCCAATCCTATACCCGCTCATCTATCCCCTGATCCCATCCCGACTCCATTCACCCCCCCTGATCCCATACCAGCTCCACCCATCCCCCTCATCCCATCCCTGCTCCATACAACCCCCTGATCCCATCCCACCTCTATCCATTCCCCCCAATCCCATCCCGCCTCAATCCCTTCCTCCCGATCCCGTCCCAGCGCCACCCATCCCCCTGATCCCATCCCTGCTCCATACAACCCCCTGATCCCATCCCAGCTCTATCCATTCCCCCCAATCCCATCCCACCTCAATCCATTCCTCCCGATCCCTTCCCAGCTCCACCCAGCCCCCAATCCCATACCCACTCCCGCTATCCCTCTAATCACATCCCGGCTCTATTCATCCCCCCTGATCCCATATCCGCTCCATATATCCTCCCTGATCATATCCCCACTCCATCCATCCCCCTGATCATATCCCCACTCCATCCACCCCCCTGATCCCATCCCGGCTCTATTCATCCCCCCTAATCCTATCCCTGCGCCATCCACCCCCCCCTGATCCTATCCCTAAGCTATCCACCCCCCCCCCCCCTGATCCTATCCCCGCTCCATCCATCCCCCCGATCCTATCCCTTCTCCATCCATCCCCCCCGATCCTATTCCTTCTCCATCCATCCCCCCGATCCTATCCCTTCTCCATCCATCCCCCCCGATCCTATTCCTTCTCCATCCATCCCTCCTGATCCTATCCCTTCTCCATCCATCCCCCCTGATCCTAACCTCGCTCCATCGATCCCCCCTGATCCTATCCCTTCTCCATCCATCCTCCCTGATCCTAACCCCACTCCATCCATCCTCCCTGATCCTATCCCTTCAACATCCATCCCCCCCTGATCCTATCCATGCGCCATTCACCCCCCCCTGATCCTATCCCTGCTCCATCCATTCCTCGATCCCATCCCTACTCCATCCTTTCCCCTGATCCCATTCCCCCTGATCCCATCCATTGTGGTAGGTTAAGGGGCGGAGCCGCACCGACGCACTAGCCTGCTAAGTGCCAGGGGTGGGGGTGACACCAAGTATTACCGCACCAGGTAACACTAACCCTAGTGACGCCACTGAAGGAGCTGGAGGCAGAGAGCACTGCACATAGAAAGGAACAGACTGAGTCAGCTTGAAATTTCACAACGGCACCCACTCTGACCTGCCTTGTGTGCAGGGGCAGCAGGTCAGTGTGATAATGAAATCACCACAGTTACTGTATCTGTGTCTGTTATAAGAGCCATGCTGAGTGTTACTTTCTGGTTCCTTCCTTATTGCCCTGTGCTGTGCGCCTATATACCAGGTCAGGTGCTATTCACTAATGCACACTGATATCTGGTACACTGAATGCCACTCAATGCACACAGTGTATAGATATCAGTGTTATATATAGGGAATAGCACTTAGCTCTGGTTCACATTGGAGCAATTTGCCATGCGATTTGACATGTCAAATCGCATGGCAATGGCACTACCTGAATCAGTGCGATGCTCCATTTGTGGCGCTGTAACGATTCCCAAAAGTAGTTTCTGTACAACTTTTGCTGACTTTGGGGTGCAATTTCCATAGACACCTGTGCAGCAACCCGCACAGATGTCTCTGAAATTGCCCGCCAAACTCGCACTGACATGCAGGTATAAAATCGTGCGAGTTTAGCTGAACTTGCAGGATTTCATTCCCCTCGTCAGTGTGAACCTGGGCTAAGTAAGTGTTATTCTATATATATATATATATATATATATATATATATATATATATATATATATATATATAAAATCATTGAAATGTATACACAAAGTGCTTTTCCCCCCAACTCCCCTTTCACACTCATACAAATAGCACCTGTAAAGCACCTGAAAAATGTCTCACCTGTAGTGTAAATGTGAAAGCCCGAGTACTTTCACACTGAGGCAATGTGCTGGCAGGGCGTTAAAAAATGTCCTGCAAGCAGCATCTTTGGAGTGGTGAAGGAGCAGTGTGTACACTGCTCCTGCCCATTGAAATGCAGCGGCGATTTGCGGGTGGTTTTATCCCTCTTTCAGACACTAGCAGGGGTTAAAAGCACCCCACTAGCGGCCGAATACCTCCTCAAAAATCACGGTAAAGCGCCGCTAAAAATAGCCGCCGCCACCCCAGTGTGAAAGCAGCTTAATACTGTCATCTGTACACTAAGAATGTGCCTTACATTGGTGATCAGTGGGAAGAATGTCCCTTACATTGGTGATCAGTGGGAAGAATGTCCCTTACATTGGTGATCAGTGAGAACAATGTCCCTTACATTGGTGATCAGTGGGAGGAATGTTCCTTACATTGGTGATCAGTGAGAAGAATGTCCCTTACATTGGTTATCAGTGAGAAGAATGTCCCTTACATTGGTGATCAGTGAGAAGAATGTCCCTTACATTGGTGATCAGTGAGAAGAATGTCCCTTACATTGGTGATCAGTGAGAAGAATGTCCCTTACATTGGTGATCAGTGAGAAGAATGTCCCTTACATTGGTGATCAGTGGGAAGGATGTCCCTTACATTGGTGATCAGTGGGAAGGATGTCCCTTACATTGGTGATCAGTGAGAAGAATGTCCCTTACATTGGTGATCAGTGGGAAGAATGTCCCTTACATTGGTGATCAGTGGGAAGAATGTCCCTTACATTGGTGATCAGTGAGAAGAATGTCCCTTACATTGGTGATCAGTGAGAAGAATGTTCCTTACATTGGTGATCAGTGGGAAGAATGTCCCTTACATTGGTGATCAGTGGGAAGAATGTCCCTTACGTTGGTGATCAGTGAGAAGAATTTAATTCCTACAATAAACATTTAATTTTGAACATTGTGTAGAGAAATTCTTTGAACGCATGCAATGTAGGCAGTGCAATATGTAGGTGGGAATTTGTGTGGATGTAGATTGAACGTGGGCGAGGACACAGGGGGCCCCATGATCTCTTTTTGCCCGGGGGCCCCATGAGCTGTCAGTCCGCCCCTGCTTACAGGTCTGTCTCTTTTTTCCAAAGCTTTTCTGTTACTTCCCCTTCATCTAGAGCAATGGTTCTCAACTCCAGTTCTCAAGTACCCCCAATAGGTCATGTTTTCAGGCTTTACATTATTTTGCACAGGTGATTTGATCAGTTTCCCTGCCTTAGTATTTGCCATAGCTGTTTCATCTGAGGGAAATCCTAAAAACATGACCTGTTGGGGGTACTTGAGGACTGGAGTTGATACATTTATTGATCTGTAGGCTTCTAAAAGCATAGCTGGAGGGAGAACAGGCAGCCTGAATATTTATGAGATGTCAACCGATCCTTGGGGAGGTGTGCCCAGAAGATGGAGGGAGAACCCATAAGTAGTCTGAGGCTTATGTAGCAGGGTGCAGTGTTCCTGGGTCAAGTCCTGCAGGAGGAGGCAACACAACTGAACAGTTATAACAGTTCCTGCTGTGGCAAACACACTTGTAGATGCCTTCGGTGTAGGTATACCTTAACTGTCAGTCAGCCCTCAATGAAGCATAGGCTTTTAGGCCTGATTGAACTCAGTCTATTTGAATGAGACCTCCCTGTAGGACTACAGGTCCCAGCAACTTTGTAAAATGAGTCTAAGTGTGTTAAGGGTGTTAAAAAAACTTCTGGGCGACAGCCCTCTCACCACACCAAGCCTGGAAAGTTGTGAACCTCCGCTTCGGCTGCCTCAGTCCTGCTGCCAGTCAGCACTGTCACGCTTCTTCGCTCCGCAAGCAAACTGGACATCCACTTGGCTCTGTCAAGGGTCCTGGATCCTCAGACCCGATCACACTGCTTCTCCAGCACACTGTGGTAAGGCAGAGTCAATGGATGTTGTTCTGCTCTGCATGATGTAGGCCCTCTTCTAAACACTCCTTCACAGATCCTTGCAGGCAGGCCATGTGACCAGAACCAGAGAAAAATGGCTGCACTCTGCCTTTTATATCCACCCAGCATGCAGTTCAGCCACCTAGTGTTCATGGGTAAGTGAGTCTTTTCACAAGATAAACATTTTTCTGCTCTGCATGTGTAAGTTAAAACATATCTCGTTCACATTGGTATTTGGCTCCCTCTAGTGGTATGCCATCTTTAGCATTACATGGCAAAAATACCAGTGCTACATACTCCCCCTGCTTTAAGTCTTTGGTCCCCAAAGATAATCAAAATCTTAGCTCTATTACACACTTTTGCCTCTAGGCGATTGCACAATACTGACAGAGGAGCCTCCCACCAGTTCTCATGTGATGGGAGACTGTTCTGTGCACTCACAGCTGACACTGTAGTGTCTGGTACAGATGTGTCAAGGGGTTGGTTGGGGTTCTCTCTTTCTGAATTGACAGTAGAGAGACCAGGCATTTCAGAATTTCTTTTGGCAGTAAACCGAGTCTGGTCGGAGCATTCACCCAGCACGTCATAAGTTAATCTTTTGGGTGCATGAATCTCTCTTTTAACTCTTTGTCTCTTGGGTGTAGGCACCATCTTCGAGCAGGTACTATCCTCTCCCACTTCAGACTCTTGTACTCTGATGTCATTAAAAGACGAGTGATCCTCAGAGTGTCCATTTTGTGGCACAAATTCTGGGGCTTCTGGTCTAAGAATTCCATTTCTTCTTCTGTGGGGTGGACAGTTTACATCAACTCCTGGCATTTCAGGTGACCACAACCAGCTTATCTTCATCTCCTCCTCCTCACTACCTTCTGTGGCAAGGGATCCAGATTGAGACCTAGTTACAGGTCGAGGTACAGCAGTAGACGTGGACGGTAGTTCCTGACGTGGAGTTATTCGGACTGCTTCTGTTAGAGGTAGGAGTTGATTCCGGTGCCATATTTTTAATGGTCCTGTACTCCCTTCTGGTTTGATCTGATATACCGGCAGTCCTGGAAGTCGTTTGCATACAATGTACGGCTGTGACTTCCAGCGATCAGCCAGCTTGTGTTTCCCTGGTATGCCCAGGTTTCTCAACAAGACTCGGTCACCAGGTTGTAGATCTTGAATCCGTACCTTGAGGTCAAAGTTCCTCTTGTTTCTACTTCCTCTCGTGTCCGATGTGGCTTGGGCTTTTTCATATGCGGCCTTCAAACTTCTCCGCAATCTGTCTACATACCCTCGGTGAGAAGTCTCTGAGGTGTGATCCAGAGAAGTGCCAAAAGCTAGATCCACCGGTAGTCGGGCTTCTCGTCCAAACATCAGACGATAAGGCGAATACCCTGTAGCATCACTTACGGTGCTATTGTAGGCGTGTACCATGGCTGTGATGTGTTTACTCCACTGTTGTTTTTGTTCAGAGGCCAGAGTCCCCAACATGTTGAGAAGGGTTTGGTTAAACCTCTCTGGATGAGGGTCCCCTTGTGGATGGTAGGGAGTAGTCCTGGATTTTTTTATGCCAAGTAGATCCAACAGTCGTCTAATAAGGGTACTCTCGAAGTCTCTTCCCTGATCTGAATGGATCCGTTGAGGCAAACCATAGTGAATGAAGAATTTTTCCACTAAGGTCTTCGCCACTGTAGATGCCTGCTGATCCCTGGTGGGAAATGCCTGAGCGTATCGGGTGAAGTGATCAGTGACTACCAGGATGTTTCCTTGCCCACTCAGGTCAGATTCCAAACATAGGAAATCTATGCATACTAGATCCATTGGCCCTTGACTCTCTAAATGGCCCATTGGGGCGGCTCTTTGGGGTAAGGTCTTCCTTTGTATGCACCTGAGACAGGAATGACAGTAGCTCTCCACTTCAGTCCTCATGTATGGCCAATAGAACCTGTCCCTCACCAGTTGAAGAGTCCTTTCTGATCCCAGGTTGCCATGGTGATCATATAGGGCAATTAATACTTTCTCTCTAGGTTTCTCTGGCAAAAACAACTGCCACTTCTCTTCAGAATCTTCAGAGGGGCCCCTTCTGTAGACCACTCCTTGCTGCAGCTGCAACCGATCCCACTCTTTGCATAGCAGGCGAGCTTCCTTCTGAGCGCTCTGGAGAAGTAGATCAGGGTGTTGGCTCTCCAAGGCCTTCAATACCAGGCCACAAAGGGGATCTTCCTGTTGGTCTCTCCGGAGGTCCTTCCTAGATAGCTTAGGTAGACCCTCCTCCACAATTTGAGTGACATTACCATAGCACTTAGGCACCCCCGCAGCGGACACTCTGACTTCTTCAGCCCTAGCTCCACCTTTCACTTGTTGTTCCGCCCCCTCACAAAGGGCTCTCACACCCTCATGGGGTAAGCTGGGTCCATCCTCCTGAGTGGTCCTGGGAACAGTGGGGCCTTCTGGACAGTGCATCGGCGTCTCGATTCCCAACCACTGGCCGATATTTCAGGCTGAAAGTAAATGCAGAGAGGGCAGCCAACCATCTATGGCCTGTGGCGTCCAATTTTGCTGTAGTGAGCAAGTATGTGAGAGGATTGTTGTCCGTCTTAATCACGAACTCGGCGCCATATAGATAGTCTTTTAATTTGTCTACTACTGCCCACTTCAAGGCCAGAAACTCGAGCTTGTGAGTTGGGTAATTCCTCTCAGCAGGTGTCAGACTCCGGCTCACATAAGCAATAGGTCATAAATGTCTGTCGTACTCCTGATAAAGCACTCCACCCAGTCCATCTCGGCTGGCATCCACGTGCAGTTCGTAGGGTCTGGTAGGGTCTGCATAGGCCAAGACTGGGGCAGTGGTAAGGCTCCACTTCAGCTGTCTAAAGGACTCTTCGCATTGCGGAGTCCACTGGTCTTCGATGGACTCTTTCTTCTTCCTAGGTCCCTCTATTGGTTTTCCAGGTTTGTCCGAGTCTAAACCAGCTTCCTCTTGGTTCTTCAACAGCTCAGTGAGTGGATGAGCTATCTTGGCAAACCCTTCTACGAACCTACGGTAGTATGAACAAAACCCTAAAAATGACCTAAGCTCGGTCACATTCGTGGGTCTGGGCCAAGAGGTGACAGCTTCCAGCTTCTGAGGGTCTGTGGCCACTCCTTCGGCAGACACAATGTGGCCCAGGTAACTCACTGAAGGTTGGTAGAATTGGCACTTCTCCATGGAGAGCTTCAGGCCTTCATCCTGAAGTCTCCTCAAGACTTTCTCCAGGCGCTCTTCATGCTCCTCCAATGTCCTGCCAAACACAATGACATCTTCCAAATATACCAGCACTTCAATCAGGTTCATGTCACCTACAGTCTTCTCCATCAACCTCTGGAAAGTGGCTGGGGCTCCAGACAGACGTTGTGGCATGCGATTGAATTCAAAGAATCCTACAGGAGTAATGAAAGCGGTCTTCTCCCTACCTTCGGGGTGCATGGGGATCTGGAAGTACCCACTTTTTAAATCCAGCACACTGAACCACTTTGCCCCCGACAGGCTCTGTAAAGCATCTTCTATTCGGGGTGTGGTGTATTGGTCGGGAATGGTCCTCCGGTTCAGTGTCCTATAGTCAATGCACAATCGTAATGACCCATTCTTCTTCCTCACTACCACTATTGGGGAAGCATATGGACTCCGAGACTCTCGGATGATTCCTGTCTTCTTCAACTCAGCCAGCTGTTCCCGCAGGTCTTCCAAGTCTCCCAATGGAATCCGCCTGACCCTCTCTCGGAAGGGTTTATCTTCCTCCAATCGAATCTTGTGTTCAGCACTTTTTGCAAGCCCCACATCAAACTCACTTTTTGAAAACGCAGTTCTCCATCTCAGGAGCTGGGTTTTTGCTCTCTCCATCCAATCAGGTGTTAGGGGGGTGTTTTTCAGGTAGAACTCTTCCATAGGAATCTCTCCCTCTTGTCCTCCCACGATACCATATGATAAGACTGGGGTTGCTTGATTCACCTTCTCCAGCAACACTCTAGCTGGCATCTTCACAGGTGAGGTTGTGGTGTTCCGGACACTGACTGAGACCTTCCCCCCGCTCCGCTTCAGCGCCTTGGTTGATAACAATTCTGGGATTATTTCCAACTCCTTATCTTCCTTCTCTCTGTCCGTCTCAAGGACGATGACAGGGCCAGGTTGTCTCCAAGTCAGTTTGATAGAAGCTTTCAAACAGACTACTTCAGCTGGTTGCACAATCTTCTCACTTCTGTCTAGGCACCAGATTTTTCCCACACCTTCCGCCGGGGCTTTCTGCTCATGCACTAGATTTTGGTACACTTGTGCTAGCATTGGGTGTACCTTCATGGCTGGAGTGCCCTGTACCTGGACAAGCGGTGTCAAAAGTCTTCGGACCAGGTCGGTATTGGTCCCAATGATGAGAGAACTTCTATCAGCCCCTGGGGGGCGGGGACACACCACTGCCAGGGTATCGAAGGTTTCGGCCTTTCCCGCCACACTCGGGTCGAAGGTAAGCTTAATGGGTAGGTTACCGTCATAAGGGAAATTCTGGGTCCCTAGGCCCCATATCTCCAATTCCTCCAGCTTCCGCAGTGGCAAGTGTCTGAGATGTTTTTCATAAAAGTCACTGTAAAGTAAAGTCACTTGGGCTCCAGTATCCAACAGGGCTTTAGTGTAAATCCCTTCCACTTGGATGGGGACAATTGGAGAAGGTCCCACTAGCTCAGGAGGGAATCCATGGGGAGTGGCAGGTTTAGCCTGTTCGGTAGCTTGCACTTTTACACCTCGCTTCTGTGGGCTCTTGCCCGGATTCGGCCTAAGTGTGTCCCCAGGGACCTGGTATGTATGAGGTTATTTGGAGCTGGCTGTTGTAACAGGGCGCCCAGCTGGCTCCTTCACTGGGGGCCCTCTGAAGTTTTCCGCCGGTTCTTGACGTTTTGTTTCAGGCTTTGCCGGGCTTGGGCATACTTGACGGTAGTGTCCAACTGCCCCGCAGTTGAAACAGGTCTTTGGCTTCGCCGGTTTCTCAGTCTGAGCGGCTGTAGGATCCATCAAGGTTTTAAGTGCCGGGACTTCCTCCCTCTGTGGTCCAACCAGCTTAGCAGTCAACAAGGCCATCATTTCCAACATCTCTTTCTGCATTTGAAACAGTTTTCCTAATTCAGACTGTGGCAGATGTTGTACAGATAAGGACCAGGGCATTTGATCAGTGTTCACTGTCAGGACACTGGGTTCCTGGGAGCCCTGTAGAATTTCAGATTGATGCCCTTTGGTTCTTACTGTGGTGCTGGACTGAATTGTCCTTTGTTTCTTCTCCCTTTCCATCTCCATCTTGGCTGCTTCATTAGTCTCTTCAATGAGCACCTCATCTGTAGTGAAAGGTTCGTCCAAGTACTGCCTTAACTGGAACTTGATATAGTCACTTCTCAGTCCTGTAGCCACAGACCTCAGGAATTTCTTCTGGATCAGTTCAGCCCCAAAGTGTTCATCTGAATCTTCTCCTTTCGAGACAGACAACAGGCGGTCTTTCAGTTCAATGGCCCTGAATAAGAAATTCTGGGGGGTCTCCTGACTGCTCTGTGCCATATTTATCATTTGATGATATAGCTTAGCAGCATCTTCCTCTTTGTAGTAGCTCTTTAGTATTCTCCTGAGTTGTGCTAAAGTCAGTCCATTTTTCATTTCCAGCATGCCTCTGATACTTAGACCTGGGCTAATGGCATTGACTACAGCCTCTACAATTTCGGATTCAAGATATCCTCTTTGGAGTCCCAGTTCAATCTGATGCAGAAGATTTGTATAGGACAGGTTGCCTTTCTGTTCCTTCTCTCCTATATGACCTTCAATCTTGAAATCTTTTCGGATCGTCACCTCTGGCAAGTGGCTATGAGTGCGTTTTTGGATGACTGAAGCAGGTCTTTGCCTTTGCTTACCACCGCACAAGTCCTTGCATGGGACACTTAGCTCTTCAATGTGTTCCGCGATCATGCCGGAGGTCTCCTTGAACCTTTCTTGTATACTGTGGTACTGCCGTTTTAGGTCAGCTAGTTGTCGTTCCGACTGGGAACCTCTCCTGTGCGTGTCAAACACGGCCTCTTCCTTCTCCAAAGGGGGCCTTGTACTGATTTTGGTTGGGATTGACCCAAAACGAACTCCCGGCATTGTTGGCTTAACATGTCTAGAGTTGGCAGAGCTCCCTCCGAGCCCCTCTGGGTGCGTCAGGTAAAACTTGGTTTTGCCAGCTAGCTGCACACTCGAGCCTCTAAAGTTCTCTGGAATTCCCTTTCTCCATTCCAATAGGGCATAAGTGTGAGAGGTCCTACAATCTGGTCTAACGGCGATCACCCAGGCCTTTCTATCTGGGGACAATGCCTTTACAATCTGGCTGACCTGTTCTTGCTCCCAAGCTTCTGCTGGGAGTGCGATTGCCACGCTCGCTTCTGAGCGAGCGCCTTCTGCTTCACACCACCGGACCACTGTGACGGGGTCCATACTGGTGCCAAGAGGGTGGGCTTAATTCTAGAGTAACAGGATCCCGGACGAGCCCCCACGTGTAGCACTTACCCCCGAAGGAGCTGCTGGTAATTGATTGGGCCTGTACTCTGCTCTTCTACCCCCAAATAATTTGTCTCAACCTGCTTGACACAGCTGTGTAACAGTGTGGATGTGAAACTTTCACTAAACGGAACAATCCCACATAACAATGTGTATATAGTGTACCTTTACCGTTATCTGGGCATCCGTTGTTCCACCTGTTAGAATAATGAACAAGCCTCACACCAATTGTGATCAACCAGAATGTAAGTTTACTGGAACTAGTATAAAGACAGTAGTTTTATATTAACTGTATCAACATACAAACTTACTATAATAATGCAAAGAGTGTACACAAATTATTAACACTGAAAGGTCCCTTGAGCCTCTACTGCTGCGCGTCTCCAAGTGGGACTAGTGCTCAGAGTGACAATGCCTTGACACTGACCACCTTCCCACTTCCAGTACGGCCACACCAAACATACCAATGCAAAGATATCAACACAGCACAATACAATTTCTCAGGAGCTTCCCCTGAGGTATAAGGCAGACTTTTTTTTCTTACTGCATCCAAAGCACAAACCCTCCCTGTGAAGAAGTGTAGTCTCTGGTCTTCTTTCTTCAGCTAGCTATTATACTGCAGTGTTTGTAATCCAATGGTTTAACAAGTAATGAAGCAACACAACTGAAGAGTTATAACAGTTCCTGCTGTAAAACACACTTGTAGATGCCTTCGGTGTAGGTATACCTTAACGGTCAGTCAGCCCTCAATGAAGCATAGGCTTTTAGGCCTGATTGAACTCAGTCTATTTGAATGAGACCTCCCTGTAGGACTACAGGTCCCAGCAACTTTGTAAAATGAGTCTAAGTGTGTTAAGGGTGTTAAAAAAACTTCTGGGCGACAGCCCTCTCACCACACCAAGCCTGGAAAGTTGTGAACTTCCGCTTCGGCTGCCTCAGTCCTGCTGCCAGTCAGCACTGTCACGCTTCTTCGCTCCGCAAGCAAACTGGACATCCACTTGGCTCTGTCAAGGGTCCTGGATCCTCAGACCCGATCACACTGCTTCTCCAGCACTAAGATTAACTATGGAAAGGAATGTGATTATCCATGTGGATTACGATGGACGCCCGGTGATCAGTGAGAGATGGCCAAGTGACAACCCTTCAACTCCAGCTGGCGGTCAGATGCCACTGATGCCCAGAAAGGAGTACACCGGAGTACCCTTGTGACAAACGTATGACTCTGTAACTGGTCGTGGACCCCACTGAACCACAAGCAGTGTGGTATGATGTCCACCGCTGGAGGATAGGACTGGGAACGCCGAACAAGCTGAATGGAGCCGGGCGCACTGGATGTCGTGGCGGACCGCAAGCTCTGGGCTGCCGTGGCTTACATGTTTTACGTGCATGCGCTTTTTCAAAGTCACATAGGAAGCGCCAACAATGTTTTTTAAGTACGTTCAGGGGAATGAGGAGGGGGTGGAGATAAAGCATGAATGTGATGTTAACCCCTCACTCGACCCTGTATTAAAATGAAAGGTACAGAATGCATATGAATCTACTTGATTAAAGGAGTGTTCCAGTCATTTTTTATGTTTATTAAAAGTCAGCAGCTACAAAAAGTGTAGCTGCTGGCTTTTAATAAACATAGACTTACCTGCCCCACGTTCCAGCGACGCGTCGGCCGGGGCTCCACTCCTCTCCCCCCTCTCCCGTCAGCGTGAGTGGGGGCACAGCGGCCGTGACAGCTTTCGGCTTACCGGCCGGGCACCCACTGCGCATGCGCGAGCGTCACTGCGCATGCACAAGCAGGGCTGCGCCATCCAATTGGACAGGCGATCGCCTGGGACCTGTGACGTGTCCCAGGTGTTCGCCTACAGGGAGGGGCTGCAGAAAGGCGATTAGGCCGCGTACACACGATCAAATCTATCTGCTGGAAACGGTCGGCCCGACCGTCTCAGCAGACAGATTCGACCGTGTGTACGGGCGAGCCGACGGATTTGGCCACCCGACAGATTTCAAAGCATGGTTTCGACGCATGCACGGAAGTGTTTTACTTCCTGGTGCGGTGACGTGGGGGCGTCAACGTCACCGCCACGTCAGCGCGCCGTCTGGCGGCGGGGATTTTGGTTTGATCGTGTGTACACGATCAAACCAATATGTCCCCAGCAGACAGATTTGTTCAAATCGGTCGGCCTGACCGATTTGAACAAATCTGTCTGCTCGTGTGTACACGGCCTTAGACTTTCGCCTTAGCAGCCCCTCGGCGGAAGGAGGAAGTAGGACAAGAAGTCCCACTTCTCCTGAAGCCCCCACTCCCCTCCCCCCAAAAAAAATTACATGCCAAATGTGGCATGTAAAGGGGCAAGGATTGCATTAACCGGAAGTTCCACTTTTGGGTGGAACTCCGCTTTAACAAATAAAATCTAATAGTAAGCTGATGTATACAAAAATGTAATCAATAAATTGGGTGAGCACAAATAAATATATAAAAAATATTGCTCATGATGACCAACAATTATAATTAAAAGAAATTTTAAAAACAAATATGATATAAATGAATGGTGATTATAATGAAAATTAAAAAATAATAAAACATATATCAATAATAAATAAGTAATTGGTGAAAACAAATGTAGCGGGGTCACCCTGTCGGGAGTTAACGACAGGCCTGAACCCTCGCTGGAACTTTATTCACGCTTGTAAATATGTTAAAAAAAAAGCCTTTAAGAAGCAATGCATTGTGGGTTCAGAAGTGCCAAGAGATATGGACTCCACTAACACTCAGTAAAAACAGACTATACTTCCCACAATGCCGTGCCCAATGGGAACATGTGACACCTCCGCACAGACTTATGGGGGAGGTTACTTAAGAACAGGGAGGGGTTGTTTTCGGCCTCTTGGAACCTGCATCTTTTCCTCTGCGGAGCTGTGCAGAACAGCACAGCTGTGCTGTTAGGCCTGAAGCCTGGGCCTGGAGTCGCCAGGAAGCCAGCCTGCTGGAGAGAAGCAAGACCACTGTGCCTAGCTTGTGTTTCAGGAGATCGGTGAGTCTGATACCGCAGACCTTGTGCTACGGGACAGGGAACTAATCAGCGCGCTTTGGAGAAGAATCCAGGCGGATCGGCCTGGTCGGGTGAGAGAGAATCTGCTCAACCTTCAGCTTTTCCCTTTGGTATAGACAATCTAGTGCCACCCCCTAAGCCGGAGACACGTGCCGGCCTCTGACTAAGCTTTAAGGCCTTCTAAGTTGATAGTTGTTATACACAGTAACTGACACAGACGAACGGTCAGTTCATCATCGTTACTATTTATGTTACCCTGTTTTGACTGATTTCATTTCATAATTTATCCCTTTTGGATTACAAATTCTAAAGTGCACCAACGGCCGCAACGTGGACTTTGGTCTCGAGACACTTCTTCAACTGCTTGCAGGACTGCCCGCTAGGGGAAGCTCGCGAGCATAGACTATACGTTTACATTAGTTTAACTGAATGGTACCATTCTTTAGGTTAGATTTCCTATTTTGTTTCCTCCTAACATAAGTAACTGATTCCCGCAAGGGCTCTTGCAGAATCATTGTGTGTCATTATATAACTGCTGTTGATTGCAATTTAAATCTATGTCTGTTTCCTAGTCTACATCAAGTAAACTCATTCTCTTAAGTTTAAATATATCAACTGTGCGAAGTGTGTCTTTCTCAACTGAACAGATGCCCAGGAGCAGGTAATACTGTTATTCTCTTACCATTTATGTTGCATGCCTTCTATTGTGACCCCAGGTCAAACAGAGGTCACAATATGGTTGCTGGGCTTCTGCTGTGTCAAGGGAGGGTTCGAGCTAGTTAAATAGGAGTGAGACACAAAAAGAGAGTAGATCCCAAATCAACCAGCGGCCCTTGAGGGGGTATCGCTACACAAATATAAAAATAAATATGAAAAAAATAAATAATAGAGCATATGTCTGTGCGGATGCAGGTGCTTTATGCAATCCCTGGAGCACAGTTGCATACAGCCACTTCTAATTCATCTCAATAGGTGGCTTAGGGTCCAAAGAGAGTAATTACGCAGGCTACACATGGTGTATGGCCCCTGCATGGGTGTGTGCATGAAGCCATACAATCAAATGTCAAGCATTATATAAGTAGAAAGAGAATTAAACCACCATAGGAACAATATTACTAAATTATGACTATCTTGCAGTATATTGCTTTTTGACTTTCTACCCTTTTTGCTAAATGTATATTCTTTTGCACATATCTGTTTTTCAAATCTGTGGTGTGGTGTAATGTCGTGCAAGATACATTTTCTTGATAATGTTAACTCAAACTTGCCAAGTAACCGCAAAGGACTCTTCCAGAGAAAGAAAGAAGTAGGTATAAAAATTATGAATGTTCTAAGTTTATTTTCTGTGGGTGGGAATGAAGGTGCAGAAGTTGCCACAGGTGCAGACAGAAGAAAGAGTCATACGTGTACAAAAGAAAGCAGGCAGCAATATAAGGAATGCATAACTGAGCAATGGTAAAGCTTTTGAATTGCTTCTTTGCACTTATTCCAAATCTATTTACAACCTCTTAAAAAAATAAATTGTGTACTGGCCTCAATAGCTCAAGGTACAATTTATGCACTGCTGAAATGACTGAAATGACTCTGCAGTGACTTAACTCTAATTCAATTGCTTATTCTGAAGTCTGAGGCAAACTTAAAGCGGAGGTTCACCCAAAAATCAACTTTCTGCCATTAGATCCAGAATACTGCTGACATCTGCAGTATGCTGTTTTTTTTTTTTGTACTTATCGTTTTAGCAGTCTTTCTCATCTGGCACCGAGCGGGGATTCCTGCGGGGAGTAGGCGTTCCTAAGGCAAGCGTAATTGATTGACAGGCTTGGATAGCGCGTCACGCCTTCCGAAAATAGCCAAAGTGACACTCGGCTGTTTACGGCGCTATACGGAGCTAACTGCGCAGGCGCCGTAAATTGCTGAGTGTCACTTTGGCTTTTTTCGGAAGGCGTGACGCGCTATCCAAGCCCTTTCAATCAACTATGCTTGCCTTAGGAACGCCTATACCCGGAAGGAATCCCCGCTCGGTGCCAGATGAGAAAGACTGCTAAAACGATAAGTACAAAAAAAAAACAGGATACTGTGTGCTTCACCTTTTGCAGCCTCCGTTCCCTTATTGCAAGCAGGCCTACCAGTACTTGGTTGCCTCCAGGACTTGTACACACTGCTATAGTGCTTGGTCACTGTGCCAGTGCAGATGCAAACTAAGCAAACATACTATTTGCAGTTAGCAGACAGAGAGCATGGTTCTATGACAGTCCAGGTAAAAGGCAGGCTGAGTTCAGGGAAATGTCCAATATCCGAGCCAGGTCATACACAGAGAAATCCAAACTAGAAAAACAGGGAAGACAAACGGGGGGGCTCGATCAGGAAGAACACAGGTATCACTGTCTCTATCACAAACAAGGGACAGAGCGTTTGGCTTGCTGATAACAGGTGACTGACTATATCAATCACCTTCAAGGTGGACACAGACAGGGAGAATGCAATAGCCAAAACCCGGATGCTGGAATGGGAAGCAAGAGCGAGCAGTTAAGTGATCCTGACAGTATGAAACAGAACTTTTCCTTTTCCATTTTATATAAAGTGGGAAGCATTATAACCCGTTGGATTTTGTATATTTAGAATTGGTATTTGGAAGAATATGGTAGAGGTACTGGCTGTTCTCTGTTTGGCAAACTAAATAAACTGTTTGTCCACCTGCCAAAGCAAGTATTCAGTAGCTGCAGGAAGTCATTGCTACCACCACTAAATGTGACCACTTCCTGCTTAAGACTGTGCAACCCTTTCTCCACCTCGTCCAATCAGAGAACACTTTGCATTCGTTCAGCCGCAGCACATTCTCTGAATGGAGCCACATCTCCACCTCATTCAATTCTCTGAATGGAGCCACTTAGCTTGTAGTTATAGTGACCCCTGGTTTTAGTCCTGTCTGAGACATTAATTTAGAGCAAGAATGGAAATCAAGAATGTTTAAAGTCAGAGGTACTTATTTGCATAGCTGTTCTAGATCAATGCTCATAGTAAAACATGCAGGCCACCGTGACAAGCCTCCAACATTCTCAGTAGGATTGCTCATCAATGACAGGGTTTTAAAAAAAAAAAAAAACATTTCTGTACTGCACACAATTATTCTTTGGGCTAAACACAACCATCAGTCAGTGTCCTTCATATACAGTGCCTTGAAAATGTATTCATACCCATTGAAATTTTCCACATTTTGTCATGTTACAACCAACAACGTAAATGTTTTTTTTGGGGGGATTTTATACGATAGACCAACACAAAGTGAAAATGATAAATGGTTTTCCAAATATTTTACAAATAAATATCTAAAAAGTGTGGCGTGCATGTGTATTCAGCCCCCTTTACTCTGATACCCCCAATTAAAATCTAGTGGAACCAATTTCCTTCAGAAGTCACCTATTCTCTAAATAGACTCTACCTGTGTGTAATTTAATCGCAGTATTAATACAGCTGTTCTGTGAAGCCCTCAAAGGTTTGTTAAAGAACCTTAGTGAACAAAGAGCATCATGAAGGCCAAGAAACACACCAGACAGGCCAGGGTCTAAAGTTATGGAGAAGGTTAAAGTAGGGTTAAATTATAAAATATCCCAAGCTTTAAAACATCTCACGGAACACTGTTAAGTCCATCATCTATAAATGGAAAGAGTATGGCACAACTGCAAACCTACCAAGACATGGCCGTCCACCTAAACTGACAGGCTGGGCAAGGAGATCATTAATCAGAGATCAGCCAAGAGGTTACTCTGGAGGGGCTTTAGAGATCCAGAGCTCAGGTGGGAGAATCTGATGAGGGCCTTGAATAGGAAAAAACACAGACACCAATCTTGATTGATTTGAGTCTAGGAACGATGTCCAAATTGTAACATGAAAGTCTTTGGTGATCTTTTAATGCAGAGTATCATTCAAACCGCGATATTCCATATACCGTAATTCTCAAAAGAAATAAGATATCATCATTGCGCATATATATTAGACTATAAAAATAATAATGCTGCGTACACACGATTGTTTTTCGGGATGAAAAATGTTTTAATTTTTCAGCATGTCTGAAAAACTAAGTTGTTCCAACTTCATCATTAAAAACGATGTTACCCACACACCATCGTTTTTTAAAAATGATGAGCAAAGCGCGGTGACGTACAACACGTACGACGGCACTCTAAAGGGGAAGTCCTATTCGCCTTTGGGCTGGTTTTAGCTGATTCCTTGTTAGTAAAAGACGATTCGTGATTTTCTGTCTGTTACAGCGTGATGAATGTGCTTACTCCATTATGAACGGTAGTTTTACCAGAACGAGCGCTCCCGTGTCATAACTTGCTTCTGGGCATGTGCGGGTTTAAAACATTGTTTTTGCCCACACACGATCATTTTTTACAACACGAAAAACGTCATTTTGAAAAACGACGTGAAAAAATGCAGCATGTTCGGAAAAAAAAATTGTTGCCGTTTTTCAGAAGCCGAAAAACGATGTGAAGCCCACACACGAAAAAAATCGTTTTTATTTCATGCCGAAAAATGATCGTGTGTACGCGGCATGAGGGTTTGGATAATTACACTCACATATAGCCCACAAGTTATACGCATATAGAGTGGTTAGTTGCATACAGCTGGATTCTCCTCACTCCCCATCCAGCACAATCAAGCACTGTGGGTGACCTCACTGGCTCCTCCCGACGCGTTGCATCACTAGACACGTGACTTTCTCAAGGGTGACCATGTGACAAATGTGCTGAGTATTTAAGTCATAGTAAGCATGCAGGTTGCCATAGTGACATGGGAGCTTGATGCATCATCATGCCGTTAATTGCGTTTTGAATTCTATTTAATATGCAACATTCTATTCAACAAGATACATTCATATTTTAATAAACATCATGGTTTAAAACTTAAAAAAATCTTCCTAAATCGCTACAGTACTCTGAATGAACCAAGGTATACACATTAAAACACTAGTCTCCCTCCAGTGGTGATAAATGATATTGCAGATAATGGTTAATCACAAACTATCTTTCAGGCATACCAATACAACTATATATATATGTATATATTTAAAAATCATCAAACATATTATATTAAAAATCTGATATAAAACAATTTAAATCAAAATCTATATTTAGGCCCATAGGGGAGAATATCTCAAATATCCATCTGGATTCACTTTTACTCAATTTTCCTAACCCTATTACTCCCCCTCCAATGTGATTTAAATGTTTCAATAGCCCAAAATTTGAGACCCTTGGATTTTTTTTTGTGGGATAATGTGAAATGTCGTGAGACACTATGCTTCGGAAATCCATTCCTGATATTTTGTTCTTGTATCCTTTTCCACATAGGGCATTTTGTTATTCCTATATATTGCTATGAAGATGGACATTGCAATGTATAGTTACGTTACGTTCACGGCGAAAGCATTGTGTATTTGCGAGCATGCGCACTAGGATACATCCGAGGACGGCGCATGCGCCGTTCGTTCGGACCCTCATTTGCATGGGGTCACGGCTCATTTTACTAAAACATGCCCAATGCCTGGCTAATTTGAATTACGCGCACTTACGCCGACACATTTACGCTACGCCGCCGTAACTTAGGACGCAAGTGCTTTGCGAATACAGCACTTGCCTCTCTAAATTGCGGCGGCGTAGCGTAAAGAAGATACGCTTCGCCCGCACAAAGATACGCAAATGTATCTGAATCCGGGCCGAGGAATATTTATTAGCCATGGATCAAAATGGCGGCTATCCACTGATAAATAACTGTTCCTTTCTACAGGTTTGAAGAAGGTTTTCGTTGTTAGTCCATTTTCAACTAATTGTATTTCTAGATCCAGAAAATGTATAGATGTATTGCTAATTTCATACGTAAGCTTAATATTTTTTTGGTTGTTCTTCAATTTTCAAAAAATTCCATCAAGCTATTTTTATCCCCATTCCAAATCATTATGCAATCGTCTATAAATCTTCTGTACATTACCAGTTGCGTAGGGGTATTTGAATAAATTCTTCCCATTTTGCCATAAAGATGTTAGCAACGCTTGGTGCGTATTTTGCACCCATTTCGATACCATTAAGCTGCCTATAAAAATCTGAGTTGTACCAAAAATACTTGTGTTGTAATCCGAATGCCAAACATCTTAAAATAAACCTTTTTTGCTTAGAGATGAGATTGCTATATTTGTCAATAACCCATCTTGATGCTTTTATGGCCTCCTCATGATCTATAATTGTGCATAGCGATGATACGTCTGCTATAGCTATTAAATAATTCTGATCCGGCCTGATTACAATAGTGCTCAGTTTTTGAATCAGATATTTGGTGTCCCTTAGGTAGGCTGGTGTTTGCGGTATCAAAGGTTGCATGAATTTATCCACATATTCTCCAAGTCTGGCATTGATCAATTGTATTCCATTTATTATGGGCCTTCCTGGAGGGTTATTCTGATCCTTATGTAACTTTAGTACCGTATAGATAATTGGCACCCTACATGTTTCTGGTATGAGATATTTTTTTTCCTTCTTTGTTAGTATATTCTTCATGCTTCCTTTTTGTATCAATTCATATAATTCACCTTTTATATTCTGTCGTTGGAATTCCTCTCAGTTTAATGTATGTATTTGTGTCACTCAACTGTCCTAAAAGTTCATTATTGTAGTATTCTTTTCATAATACTTCAATTGCTCCCCACTTTTTTATTTTCCTCCAGTTCTTTTATACCTTTTTTAATATCTTGTGTCATCTTTTTGTTGAAGACTTCTATGTGTTCATCGTTGTGAACTGGTGGATCGAATAAAGATTTATTTCTTAATTGGCTATGCATTATTCTCCCTGGTGTATCATGTCCACATATAATTCAAATTTATTCAGATTTAGTTTTGTGGTGTATTTTAGTCCTTAGTCAGTAGTGTGTTTGTGTTTGGACTTCTTGTATTTACCATTCTGTCGTGCTGTGGAGGCGTTCTCCCGCTTCTGCGTTGGTCTAAAAAAGTATGTGACTGATCATCTTCTCTATAATCCCTTTAAAGCTTCATATCGGTTTTGACTTTTGAGTATGTATAGGGCTACTCCTTGGCCCATATTGATACTGATCATAATACCCTTGTCCTCCTCATTGTTGGTATTGATAAGGATATTCTCTTGTGTCCCTGCTGTCTTGATTGTGGTGATTGTAATTTTCTTGATTACCATCTTCATGGCCCCCTGAGTTACCATATCCTTGGTGGCCATATCCATATCCAAATTTCCATATTGGTTTGATTTCAGGGTTTCTGGTGATTTTACCCATGGTTTAGGGTTATTTTTATTTTGCCACCATGGTTTTGGAATCCTTGGTCCATTGTTTTCATCCCTATATGGTCTTTCAGATCAATTGGGGTTATCCCTATACTGCCTTTCGGGAGACCTATATCTTTGGTCCCTAATAGGGGTCATTATCCGCACCTCTCTTTTTAGGGGATGAGGTTGTGGATCCAAATTTTCCTTCTTTTAAATTCAATTGCCATTTAAAGGTTTGCTCTAATTTGTAATAATTTGTATCTCTTAGGTATTTTCTTTTTTCCTTTGTTTAATTTCCACATCCTTCTGTTCTAATACTTTGTTTAGCTGATTTGTTAACGTAACAAAGGAGGGTGACTCCTTGTAAGCTCTAATATGACTTTACAGTCTGCAATCTGTTTATTTATATTTGCAATCTTTTTCTGTTTCATTTTATTTAAAACTGCAAAACTTCCAAACCCTTTTCACGAAAAAATTTGAATCATTCATCCACTCCATCCTGATCTAATAGACCAGGGGTCTCCAAACTTTCAAACAAAGGGCCAGTTTACTGTGCTTTAGACTTTAGGGGGGCCGGACTCTGGCCAGTGTGGGTAGAAAATGCCCTCAGTGAGAATAAATATGGCCTCCGTTTCTCAGTTTTGGTGGTCATTAGGAGGGGGAGTAGTGCCCCATCATTGATATTAGTGGAAGAAATAGTGCCCCATTGTTGGTGTCAGTGGGAGGAAAAGTGCCCCATGTTATTGGGGGCAATAGTGCCCCAAGGGCCAGATGAAGGCTAGCAAAGGGCCTCTTCTGGCCCCGGGGCCACAGTTTGGAGACCCCTGTAATAGACCATCATTGATGGGAACATCCCATCTTAACCTCCCTGGTACAATACTTTCTTTTATATACGGTTCATGGCAGCTTGTCTTTTTTCCCTGTACCAATGGCTGCCGATAAAGGATGCATGCGCTGTACTGTCACCATATGAGGAGGCGACAAGGATGGTAAGCCGTGACAATTAGTGATGTCCAGTTCATGAACGAATCGTTCTTTTGAATCGGTTCTTTCCAGTGAACTGAGTGAATCGATTCATGTGAGTGAGTGAACCGTCTGTAATGGTTCTCTGTGCACTCAATACAAAGCATAGGAGAGCAGGCTGGTAATATGATCCTAGAGTGAGAGAGCTCCGCCCCTCCCTACAACCAATCAGAGTGCTCAAGGCACAGAGACACTCAGGAACTGCATACATGAGTCATCATCAGTACACAGTATACCGAGTTAAAAGAATCAAACGAGTTATTGAGTTAAAGAACTGAGTTGAAGAATCGTATGAGCTGTTATAATCCAGTACACTGTAATAACCACGAGTCACCACCAGGAGAACAATACTCTAAATCACAATGATCAGGGAGCAGAAATACACTGTACAGACTGACTGCTTTAAAGACAGAGAGGACAAAAAGAGTCAGAATAAGAAAATATACTCATTCATATTAATTCTTTAACCCTTTAGAATTTAGTTAGCTTATCCTAAAGGAGATATGTATGTCTGTTTTAAAAGCATTTTTTTTATTTTTTTCATTAAACAATAAAGAAACCCCTTTGGGGCAATTTGTAATATACGGTAGATAGTGATAACGGGTAGTACAGGACATTCATTAACCATGAGTTATATTTCTAGAATTATTGCAGTCTCTCTGACGTTTGTGGTGACACCTAACGTGTGAAGCAATCATCGTTTAAGTATACATGCACGCCCTACACACGTTTAATCACATGCAGATATCGGGGTCCGTGGGGATAGTTTTAATTTTGTTTATTTTTTCACTTAACAAGCCCCGCCCCCTATGTAATAGTTTTTTTTTTTAAGTGACAGGTTCTCTTTATTGCATCTGGGGTCTGTTATACAATCATATGAGTATAAGATTGTGCTCTGTAACCTGGGTAGCAGGTGTTCTGTCAGATCAAGCATCTATAGGATCAGCCAATATTGCCACTTACAGCGACGCACAAACAGTGGTATAAACGAAAAGCGGGTTTTTGTGCATGTGAACTGCATTCTGATGGGCCAACTTCACAGTTAAAATGGCTAGCCATCAGATTTGTCTGTAGTCTTTACAGTGCATAATAAGGCTCCTTTCATACTTGTGCGACTTGGGACTACAAAGTCGCATGACAAGTGCTACCCCATGATTTCCAACGAGTACCGTCCATATCTATGCGACTTCAAAGTAGTCACTGCATTACTTTGGTTCGATTTTGATGCGACTTGAGGCAGAAACCTCAAGATTACATAGGTATTGCTTCAAGTCGCATCAAAATTGCATCAAAGTCACGGTAAAAATCGTGGAAAAAATTGCACGACTTTCAAGTTGCACAAGTGTGAAAGCAGCCTAAAGATTAAATTTTACTACCGTGGGTACTTTGCCCGCCCGCACTAATAAAATCCGATAATTTTTACTGTGCATGCGCTGTGAAGACTACGGAAAAATACAATGGTTAGCAATATTAACTGAAGTTGGCCCATCAGAATTTGATTCACATGCACAAAAACCCACTTTTCATTTAAACAGCTTTTTGTGCATCACCAGCTGGCTAATCTGACAAATTGTGATCTGATACTATATGATTGTCCTCTGAGCACAGAACCAAATACAAGTAAATGTCCCCAGGACCTGCAAACCTGTGAAGAATCGTTCTATTGCTTTTAATCATTTAAGAAGGTTGAATCAGAGCTTTGGTTCACTTGCTTGTCAGTAGACTCAGCAAGTGAACTGAAGAACTGAAGAATCGATTCATTGAATCGGTTCATTTCAGTGAGTGACTCGAAATGAACCGATTCAGTTAAAAGAGTCGAACTTCCCATCACTAGTGACAATGCATGCATCAGTGGCACAATCCCTGTTGTGTTCCTGCTGGAGCATACTCTGCATTGCATTATGGACAGGGCATTCAAGGTAGATTCCTCTCAAGGCTTGCTTTATGCAGACACCATTCTTGCGACGCCACATAACACACAAGAGTAAAAGGTGGAGCAGAATTCTCTCAGTTTTGGAGGCAGAGGACGACATACATCAAACCTTAAGAAATGGTTTTTAGTCCCCAAAAAAACATTAGTAGTACATGGCTGGGAGGAGGCAATTCCAGATACTGTAATTCTCAGAGACCCCAGAGGACTCTGTTTCTCATGCCCTCTGCAAACTTGCAGTGCATTGGCTCCCTTAGTCTTTAAAGCCTGTTAAAGAACCCAACAATTTGTGGCATTTAGGAGAAGGATTATCAGTTGGCAACCCTCCTTGACCACCATTACAAGGGGAGAGTTTTGGAACACATCCTGCCCTCGAAGAGGGAGCACAGAATGTCTAGGACACCTTAAAGAAGAGCTTGACAAACCACAGGCACCAGGTCACCATTGTGACTTGAAAATGAGGCCTGGCGCCTGGGTTGTTGTCAGCCCCAGTGGCTAACAAAGGGGGGGGGGCACAGCTGGGTGCACCATTGCCAGGTGGCCAGCAGGAGCGTATGTTTTCCAGATGTCAATGGTGGGGAGGGGAAGCGCTGTGAAGCCAGGTAAAAGGAGGAGAGGGACAGGATTGTAAAGGATGGGTTAGAGCAGATGCAGGGCTGTAAGGTAGTAGGAAGGGTGGTTTGGGGGAGGAGCGAAGCTGATAGGGGTGGAGCAGATTCCAGAGCAGGAAGTGTCTTCTGTGTGGCTCTCTCCTCCCTTCTGCTGGGTGTACATCTAGATCTAGCTGTCTGGGGAGACTCCCTGGAGCAGGAAACAGTGTCTCTTAATGGGATCAGCAATGGCCACCGAACCGGACATCACCTCGCAAAGTTCCCCCTGGCCGTTGCAGCCCCCCACCCCCCTCTAAGTCAGGTCTGGCCAGCCTGACAGCCCCCTACTTCCTGGACAGCCACCTATTAGTGCTCATCAATTATTATTATTATAATACAGGATTTATATAGCGCCAACAGTTTGCGCAGAAGTTTACAACATGGGGGCAGACAGTACAGTTACAATACAATTTAATACAGGAGGGATCAGAGGGCCCTGATTGTTAGAGCTTACAATCAATGCTTCCTTATCAGTGCAGCGTCATCAGTGCTCCCATCAGTGCAGCCTCATTAGTATCCTGTCAGTGTCATCTCATCAGTATCCTGTCAGTGTAGTCTCATCAGTGCCCCTACCAGGGCAGTCTCATCAGTGCTCCTATCAGTGCAGCCTCATCAGTATTCTGTCGGTGCAGCCTCGTCTATGCCCCTATCGGTGCAGCCTCGTCGGTGCCCCTATCGGTACAACTTTGTCGGTGCCCCTATCGGTGCAACCTCGTCGGTGCCCCTATCGGTGCAGCCCAGTGGTGGCTGGTGCTGAATACCACCACCAATACCACCAGTAGAAAGCTCTATCTGTCTCAAAAAATATGAGAAAAAAATTATTTTGGTTAAAGTGTTGCATGTCCATGCAATTCTCATTCAAAGTATGACAGCGCTGAAAATTGGCCTATGTGGGAAGGGGATGAAAGTAACCAGTAGGCAAACGGTTAAATAAAACTGGCTCTTAACTTTTTTAGCTGCCTCCTAGATTCAAAGCAAATTTGTCAAGCCCTGCCTTAAAGAGGAGTTTATGCAAGGCCTTTCCAGACTGGTAGGTTACAGTTTGATGGAAAAGCTAGTTTTAATGCCGCGTACACACGATGGTTTTTCATCATGCAAAAAAACGACGTTTTTCCAACTTCATCATTAAAAATGACGTTTGCCCACACACCATCGTTTAAAAAAAAATTATGAGCAAAGCGCAGTGATGTACGCAGTCAGGGGCAGACTGACAACTCATGGGGCCCCCGGGCAATAGAAGATTATGGTGCTCCCGGGCTTACAGATGGCCACAAAGCCAGGTGGCAGTACAGAGGCGGGGCAGCTAAAATCTCTGGATTTTCACATCAAAAGCATGTAGGTTTTGGACATATCAGGGACAGATGCAAAAAAAACACAGATTTGTACATACTGTCCCTGGTTTTAATGAGCCTGGCATCCCTGATGCGGGCCCCCTAGTGGCATGTGCCCGAATTCCTCAATGGTCAGTCCGCCCCTGTACACAGTAGAGAAGGGGGCCTGTCTTAGTGATGCACTTCAAAAATTAGTTTGTCCTTGGCACCCAGGACTGTCAGCTTCAAGATCCCATTGGCAGCATCTGCATCATATGGTGGAACCATGGGCGAAAACAGAAATGGCAAGCTTTCAAGTAGATGAACCACTATCCACTGGGTTTCTGGGTAATGAGAATAGACCACTGGCCAAAACTTGCCCGGTATGCAATTGAGCTGCTGGGCTGCCGTGCATCTAGTGTGCTTTCTGAACAGGCATTCAGTACTGCCGGAGGTTTAGTGACAGTTAAAAGAGCGCGTCTATCTACAGACTCAGTTGACCAGCTGACATTTGTCAAAATGAATCAGTCCTGGATTAGCTTTTGATTTATTTAACTATGCCTCTTTAAGCACCTCCCACTGTTAACACAATTTTGCCACACCCAGTGATACTGCACTTCACCATGACTGTAAAATTAACCACTTCAATACCCGGCCATAGACAATTGACGGCCAGAGATGGGATCTACCATCCTAAGTGGCCGTCAATTGACGGCCTGGGCTTTGCGGGTGGATCATCATCCAGAGGCATCCAGAGGCATCATCCAGATATCCTCTTCTTCAGCCGGCGATTCTGCACAATCTAAGAACGATCATAGCGGCGGTTCCGCCGCTTGTTCGTTCTTACAGGCCACGGGAGGGGACATCCCCCCCTCCCGCCGCCATCCGGTGCTTCTCCGGGCTCTCCCGTGCCTTCGGGGGCCCAGAGAACGAATCGTCAGCGTCGGCAGGAAGCATAGAGATGACTGGTGACCAGATGGTCACCAGTCATCTCTATGACCGTCGGAGGACCCGGGCGCGCTGTGATGACGTCACGCCCGGGTCCCAGTAAGTAAACAAAGCCGCAATTGCGGCTGTAAGCCACCATTCATGAGATCGGTGAATTTTTTTTCACCGATCTCATGGTTTCCAGCCTGGAGGAGAGATGTGAGGTCTTATTGACCCCGCATCTCTCCTTAAAGAAGACCTGTCACACACATTTCCTATTACAAGGGATGTTTACATTCCTTGTAATAGGAATAATAGTGGAAAAAAAATAATTGAAAAAAAGTGTAAAACTAAATAAAAAATAAGTAAAAAAAAATTAAAACGCCCCTGTCCCCGATAGCTCGCGTGCAGAAGCGAACGCACACGTAAGTACCGCCGACATATGTAAACGCCATTTAAACCACATAAATGAGGTATCGCCGCGTGCGTTAGAGTGCCAGCAACAAATCTAGCACTAGATCTCCTCTGTAAATCTAAACTGGTAACCTGTAAAAAATAAATAAAGTGTTGCCTATGGAGATTTTTAAGTACCGAAGTTTGGCGCCATTCCATGAGTGTGCGCATAATTAAAGCGTGACATGTTTGGTATCTATTTACTCGGTGTAACATAATCTTTCACATAATACAAAAAAAATTGGGCTAACTTTACTGTTTTGTTATTTTTTTAATTCATGAAACAATTTTTTTTACAAAAAAAAGGCGTTTGAAAAATGATTGCGTAAATACCGTGCGAGATAAAACGTTGCAATGACCGCCATTTTATTCCCTAGGGTGTCTGCTAAAAATAACATATATAATGTTTGGGGGTACTGTGTAATTTTCTAGCAAAATAATGATGATTATTACATGTAGGAGAGAAGTGTCAGAATAGGCCCGTTATGGAGGTGGTATAAAAGCCCAGTATTGAAGTGGTTAAGTCATTTCAAGCCTCCCCTCCACAGTAAAGCAAGAGGGGCCCCAATTTCTCCAAATGACCCCACCCTGTCTGACATTACATGAATGGGGTGGGGTCACTTACATCACAAGGTGGTCTTGCCCTTGCTTATATAACAGCTGTCACAGGCAAGAGACAGCAGTCGTTGAGAGGCCTCCCATCGAGGCAAAGCTTTTTTCTATTTTTTGGGTCCGTCGGGCGGCCTGATGGAAATTGTGGGACACTTTTTTATTTATTTTTAAAGAGGATTTGTCAAACACTGTCTGTTGTGTTTTTTCTTTTTGACACTTTCTTAGTGAATGGGTAGGGGGACAATCAGGGGTGTACCAACGGAGGGATGAGGGTTGCGGTCTGGCCTGGGTACCGCACATTGGGGGGTGTCAGTGGCATTGCTATTGGGGTGCGGTCCACACCCGGGTCAGGTGACAACACTTAGTTAGGGTGGGGAGAGCCCTGGCAGCTCCCTATGGCAGTTTTTTCTTTGAGACAGATCACCCCCCCGCACTACGGCAACAATTGTCTGGTCTGTGTTTTCCTCCTAGCTCCTCGCACCACTGCTGCGCTGCCGTGCCAGGCCGTGTGCTGTGAGAAGAGGGAGGGGTGTTTGTCTGCCTCCCTGAGCTGGTCTGATAACGTGGAAGGGGGAGGCTGCTGTGCCCACCACCACCTCTAATGTACTAACTCACTGTTTTTACTTTAATGGGTGATTCAGTGATTGAAGTGCAATAATTTTCAATAAAATTTACGTGAGCGTAATCTTTTGATTTGACTTTACTTGCTTGCTGTTCCATATTTTGCTTGTTGTTTTTCCAATGCCGCTTTGAAAATGCCCCTTATAGTGGTGATCAGGGATTGTGAGCAGAACCTTTTATACCACTAGTGTGAGACTATAGGTAGCATGAAGTAAAGTCTGCAAGTTACAGTGCTGGGGGGTGTTCATCCTGATGTGATAAGATCTTCTGGTGCCCATGGGTGAAAATGACATACTGCCCCCCATACTAGTTTATTGCAAATTAGTCATAAGCATGTTTTGAACACAGTGTGGAAAACGCACATGGAAAATGGATTTCCTGTACCAGCTTCTGGTATGAACGAGCCCTTAAAGGGGTTGTAAAGGTAAAAAAAAAAAAATCCCTAAATAGCTTCCATTACCTTAGTGCAGTCCTCCTTCACTTACTTCATCCTTCAATTTAGCTTTTTAATGTATTTATTTCTTCTGAGAAATCCTCACTTCCTGTTCTGTCTGTAAGTACACACCGTAATGCAAGGCTTTCTCCATGGTGTGTAGAAAGCCTCTTGAGGGGGGTGGGGGCGGGCAGGCAAGTCAGGACACTCTCTACTTTGCAGATAAAGAAAGGAGCTGTGTGTTAGTGGGCTTCCTGACACTCCTGATCGGCCCCTCCCCCTTCAAGAGGCTTTCTCCACACCAGGGAGAGAGCCTTGCATTACACTGTGTAGTTACAGACAGAAGAACAGGAAGTGAGGGTTTCTCAGAAGAAATAAGGACATTTAAAAGCAAAATGGAAGGATGAAGTAAGTAAAGGAGGACTGCACCAAGGTAAAGGAAGCTATTTAGGGATATTTTTTTTTTACCCTTACAACCCCTTTAATTTGCCGTAAATCAGATATCACTCACACATTTTAACAGTATTTTGTTTAGTAGTGCCAATTCTCCCATAATTAGATTTTTTTCCTGTTCTACGGATACATAATATGCTGTATATGTCATATATTTGCAGCAAGGCACATGGAAATGAAGCAGGAGTAAAATGAGCCCATTTGTTAATAACCCCCAGCAATGATGTCAGTGGATGCAATATTACCCCCACAGCATTAGTGTCAATGGGGGTTGTGCAATGTAAAGGGACCCAGAGGTGTGGGGGCTGTGTAATTTAAAGGAGTCACAAGGAATGGGGGCTGTGTAATGTGAAGGGGTCCAGAGGTACAGGGCTGTGTAATATGAAGGGTCTAGAGGTATGGGGGCTGTGTAATATGAAGGGTCTAGAGGTATGGGGTGTAATGTGAAGGGATCCAGAAGTACGGAGGCTGTGTAATGTAAAGGGGTTCTTCCTACATTTTACCAGCAGTTAGAGATGCAGTGCTATAGATTTCTCTTAGGTTGCGTATACTTTTCTGCATTTTCTGGGAGCGCATCAAAAGTCTGCATCTTTGACACACTTTCAGAAAACAGAAAAATATATATATATTTTTTTTTTTGGGGGGGGGGGGTGACACCATGTTTTTTTATTTTTTATTTTGTCATGGAGTATCCCTTAAAACCTATACCAGACCCGAAGAGCATGCTATGGACTTTGGAGGGTACCCCATGCTGTTTTTTTCCTTCTGTCATAGGGTTCCCCCTAACCACTTCAATGCACTGTATATATTGTCTACGCTGAAGGCACTGTGTGTATGTGTATATATATATATATATATATATATATATATATATATATATACAGGGGTCAAGTCCTGGGGGAAAAAGTGTGGAAACTCCCACCCAAGATCCACTCCCCCTCAAAAAAATGATACGCTCATATGCATATATATTTCACACCCCTTTACATTATACAACACCTTGCTTCACTGGACCCCCTTTACATTACACTGCACCTCTGAACCCCTTTTACATTACACTGCACCTCTGGACCCCTTTAAATTACACAGAACCCTGCACCCCTTTACATTACACAGCACCCTGCACCACTAAACCCCTTTACATTACACAGCCCATGTACCTCTTGACCCCTTTACATTACACAGGGGTAAAAAGGTAGAGAGAGAGGGGGTTGTGTGTGGGAGAGAGAGAGATGGGGGGGGGGTCAAAGAGAGAGGTCAGAGAGAGATGGGGGTCAGAGAGAGAGAGGGGGGGTCAGAGAGAGAGAGAGTGGTGGGGGGGGGTCAGGGAGAGAGGGGGGTCAGAGAGAGAGAGAGAGAGAGAAAGAGAGAGGTCAGAGAGAGAGGGGGGTCAGAGAGAGAGAGGGGGGGTCAGAGAGAGAGAGTGGTGGGGGGGGTCAGGGAGAGAGGGGGGTCAGAGAGAATATTTGCCTAAAAGTCTTGGGTAAAATCAAGATGTGTTTTGGTAAATGTGAGATGAGCCTTTGTGCTCTTTTTGTTCCGCAGTGGCTTTGACCTGGGAACTCTTTCATGGATGCTATTTTTGCCCAGCCTGGCTTATTGTTGACTAATGAACACTGCTCTTACCTGAGGCAAGTAAGCTTGCAGTTCTTTAGATGTTGTTTTGGGTTCTTTTATAACCTTCTGGATGTGTTGTCGTCATGCTCTTGGAGTAATTTTTGCAGGCCGACCACTCCTGGGAAGGTTCACCACTGTTCCAAGTTATCTCCAGTTGTAGATAATGGCTCTTTCCATGGTTCACTAGAGTTCCAAGGCCTTAGAAATGGTTTTGAAACCCTTCCTAGACCGATACATGTACATTACTTTGTTTCTAATCTGTTCTTGATTTTTTTTAGATTGTGGCATGTTGTGTGGCTTTTTGTGATCTGTTAGCATGCTTCACTTTGTGAGACAGTTTCTATTTATGTGATTTCTTGATTCAATCGGTCTGGCTGCAATCAGGCCTGAGTGTGGCAAGTGAAATTGAACTCAGCTTTCCAAAAAATTGTGCTTAATCACAGTTCATTCATGTGATTTAGCATAGGAGGGGTCAATTACTTTTCCACCTAGGGCCAGGCAGGTTTGATCAGCTTTTTTTCCCTTTTATAAATGAAATAATAATTAAAAAAAAATCATCTTGGATTGACTCGGGTTATCTTTGTGCAATATTAAAATGTATTTGATGATCTAAATCATTAAAGTCTGAGAAATATGCAAAAAAAATCAGGAAGGGGGCAAATACATGTATTCACCTACAAAAATGGTGACTTGTTCAATACTTTTTGAAAAATAATCAGAATTCTTTCACATAACACACCAAGTAATTATGGTGTAAACACATTAAATAAAAATTTAAAGCAATTGTATAAATTCATATAATAACAACAAAGATACATAAAAAAAACATATGTATTGAATACTATCCCTAGTCTGCCAGAAGATGGAGCTATATCACAATATTAGAGAGAGACAGAGAAATACACTTGTAACAATCTAGATAAACTGAGTGTAAATAGGATAAAAAGTAAAGTAATAAGTTTATCCTACAAAAAGTTTTTATTCTTTTGAATTAAAATATACAGTAGGTATTAAACAAAGGGTAGAAATCTGACAAATAGCACCATGAGTAGTGTGATTTACCATATATAACTGGTATAATAATATCAACTGGTATCAACAAAGGGTCTATATCATCCCACAAAAATATGCACAATAAAATATTATGGGTTTCTTCTATACAGCTAGAGGAGGTATAGTTTTATTGTGTGTATTTTCTTAGTGGAATTATAAAGATCCCTTGGTAATAGCAGTCGGACCATATATATAAAGTATGGGCCAGATTCAGTAAGAAGTTACGCGGCTTATCTCTAGATAAGCCGCGTAGCTTCTTAGATGCGCCGGCGTATTTTTTTTCTGTATTCAGAAAACAAGATACGCCGGGATTGAGCTAAGATACGAGCGGCGTAATTGTATTACGCCGTCGTATCTTAGTTGCATATTTACGCTGGCCGCTAGGTGGCGCTTCCGTCGATTTACGCGTCGAATATGTAAATTAGCTAGATACACCAATTCACAAGCGTACGCCCGGCCGTCGCAGTAAGATACGCCGTTTACGTAAGGCCTTTTTCAGGCGTAAAGATAAACCACCAAAAACATGGCGCAGCAAATGTTAAGTATGGACGTCGGGACCGCATCGAATTTTATAAATTGTACATCGTTTGCGTAAGCCGATTCAGAATGGGGCTAGGCGTAAGTTACGTTCACATAGTTTTCAGTGACTAGTTGCGACGTGATTTGGAGCATGCGCACTGGGATATGTTCACGGCCGGCGCATGCGCAGTTAGTTCGGCGCATCATTTACGTGGGGTCACCGTTCATTTCAATACAACACGCCCCCTACCTGCCTAATTTGAATTACGCCCACTTACGCTGGCCAATTTACACTACGCCGCCACAACTTACAGGGCAAGTGCTTTGTGAATACAGCACTTGCCTGTAAAAGTTGCAGCGGCGTAAGGTAAATAGGATACGTTACGCCCGCACAAAGATACGTGCCCCTACGTGAATCTGGCCCTATATATATATATATATATATATATATCACATCACTAACTTCTAGGACTTATTTAGACTTGTGGTGGGGGGGCATTAAAAATGAGAGGTTGAATCACATTTTTTGTGCCCACTCAACAGTCCCCAGTTAAGCTGCAAAGTCAGCAGACAGCGATGTTTACATACCACAGTAGCAAACCAAGGTTTTCTCCTAGTGATCTTGCCTGTAATACATTTTCTTTCCTGGGGTGACAACGTCACTGACTAAACTGTAGAACAGCATTGCCGCCCACCCTAGGCTTTTCCCTTAATTTGGACTACAAACACCTCCCCTCCTCATCCCCATTACAAAGAGGGGTGTTGCTTTGAAATTCACAGTAGATAGCTGAAAAAGCGGATAATATTATTTGAAATGTCAGGTTAGTACACAGAAGTGTTATCACTTTCACTCTCTCATACTGGTCACTGGAAGTTCAACATGGCACATCATGGCAAAGAACTCTCTGAGAATCTGAAGAAAAATTGTTGCTTTACATTAAGATGATGTAGGCTATAAGAAGATTGCCAAGACCATGAAACTGAGCTGTACACTCACTACTTTACATTGAAGCAAAGTATAATTTGTTGTTGTTACATTAAAAGATATAATAAAATATTTACAAAAATGTGAGGGGTGTACTCACTTTTGTGAGATACTGTATGTGTGGGAAAAAAAATCCATCCAAACTGCCAACCAGTGCCACTCACTAATGCCTGTCTGTAGCTACTCATCAGTGCTGCCTATCAGTGCCATCTACCTGTGCCGCCAGTGCTGCCTATCAGTGCCCATTTGTTTTTGTTTTTTTAATTGTCGGTCTTTTGTTGATAGCGCAAACAAATAAAAACCGTAGAGATTATCAAATACTAGTTTGGGTACAATGTTGCATGACCGTGCAAATGTCATTCAAAGTGCGACAGCGCTGAAAGCTAAAAATTGTCCTGGGCAGGAATGGGTGAAAGTGCCTGGTATGGAAGTGGTTAAAAACAATGGCCCAGATTCACAGAGCAATTACGCCTGTCTAACTGGTGTTAGACAGGAGTAATTTCAAATTTTGCGCGCCGTATCACTAGTTTGAATCCTCAAACCATGATACGGCGGCTTCGGGCTTCGATCCGAGAGGCTTACGTCTTCGTAAGCCTTCGGATCTACGCTGCGATATTTTTGCGGCCGCTGGGAGGAGTTCGCGTCGTTTTCATGCGTCGGGATATGCAAATGAGTTTTTACGGCGATCCACGAAGATACGAGCGGTCTTCGCAATCGCTTTCGTCTATTTTTTTATACGTACTGTTAGACCAGCTTTTTGCTGGTCTAACGGTGCGTAGCCCATGTTAAGTATGGCCGTCGTTCCCGCGTCGAATTAAAAACATTTTTTTTTTTTTTTTACATAACTCGTTCGGGAATAGGAATCTCCGTAAACGACGCTACTTAAGAAAAAATGACGTAACAACGTGATTTCGCGCAATGCACGGCGGGAAATTTGCGAATGGAGCATGCGCAGTTCGATCGCCGCGGGAACGCGCCTATTTTAAATGATTCACGCCCCCTACTCGAGCAGATGGATTGCGACGGGAGAAATACACTACGCCGCCGTCGTTTACTGGACAAAATCTACCTGGATTCCACGTAGAGCCAGGTAAAAAACGGCGGCGTAGTGTATTTCTGATACTCTACGATAGTCTAATTCTGTCTGAATCTGGGCCAATGTCTCCTTGTTGGCAACCAATCAAGATTTAGTGTGTTTCTTTCCTGTTCTCTTTCCCACCTGGATTCCCGTCGGACTTTTTACCGGCAGTTTTCCTATGGGAAAAATTGCAATGGAACATACACACAGTTGGGTTTCCCGACCAAAGCTCTCATCTGAGTTTTTCCGACGGGAAAACCTCTGGTGTGTACGTGGATTTCCGACAGATCTTTTCCCGTCGGGAACCCGGTCATGTGTACGAGGCAACAGAGCTGGATTCTGCGGCACTGGAAGGAAGAGGGGAGCAGATCCATGCGGGGACAACGCAGGCATCGTTTGCAGGTAAATGCCACATAATGGGCTAGTATGTGATGCATACCAGCCCAGCTTTTGCATAGCAGAGGAAAGCAGGGGAAAAGAAGGAAGTAAAACCCATCAGGTTTTACTTCATCTTTAACGTAGCCATTTTTATAGGGTAGGGTATAAAATACTGTAGTTTAACACCAGAATGACTAGCAGTGCTGAGACCTAGTTCTATGCCACTCCTGATGATGTCTAGAGGACGAAATATGTTGGTTGGCTTTAGGCACATGCAGTTTCGGTGAAGTATATATCCGATACATGATTACACCTATGATCCCTAGTTTTCAGTCGTACAACAACTAATGTAAGTGCATTATATTTGTGATTTTGTTTTTAATTAATACCTGATGTTATGCAATGTTTTCTCCCTTTATATCACATATTAAATAACATGGGAGGAATGCTATGAATGGAAACACTCTTGGTATTTGAAAAGCGATAGACCCACTAATTCATTTTAGGGGTCTGGTGTTCTGATAAGTTTTCTTGCAATTGGGTGAGACGGATGTCAGCACGACTATAAGGAGAACGCAGTGATTGGACACAGTGAACCCTGAGAGCATTGAAGGATATGTTTTGGACACCAGTGGTTTAGACACAACTGGTGGCACGGATTACACACATTTCCGAATGGAAGATCATTTTGTTTATTAGGAGAGAAGGACTGGACTGACATCAAAATAGTTCATCAATTTGTTCAATATTTTCTATATCTATGCGCACATCACGTTATGCAATATTTGCTTTTTGCACAGAAAAGTCAAAGTGGTTGTAAGTCTCTGACATGAAAAATGAACATGTCAGAGTGCAATTTTTTTCTGCCGGTTGCCTGCTTGGCTATCTGCCGGAGTCATTTCTGACAGCTAATACCTACTCCGTAAAATTGAGGGGGCGGTCTGAAGCTCCAGCACACAGCCTGTGATTAAGAGCCCTTTCAGATTGAGCCACCGGCCGCGTTGGCAGTAACACACCGCTAGTTTCAGGGGCACGTTACCATTGTTTTAGCAGTGCTATTTGGCCGCCAGTGGGGAGCTTTTAACTCCCACTAACGGTCAAGCAAATTAATGCCCATTAATTTCAATCCAATCCAAAGATGCTGCTTGCATGACTTTTTCTAATGTCCTTCAAGAGCACTGCTCCAGTGTGAAAGCACTTGGGTTTTCACACAGGGGCTGCAGGGGAGGCATTTTGCAGGCGCTTTACAGGTGCTATTTGTAGCCCTTTAGCACCTAAAAAAACACCTCCAGTGTGAAAGGACTCAGATGTTCCTCTTTCCCTGTGTATTTGTGTGAATGGGAGTAGTGTTTTTTTACCTGCACCCCTTTTCTCAGAGAACGCTTACTTCTCCTTTCTGAGCTGTGCAGTGTGTGACATCATATACCACCCGCAATTCAAAAAATGAAATTTATGAGGCTCATTTTTGAGCAACGTATTATTAATGCACATAAAAAAAGCATCTAAAATGTTTTATGCTCCTGTGATGATTTGGGGTATTTTAGCTAGTTGGTAGCGCCAAAAAGTCCAGTCCACTCCACAAAGTTTGTTTTAGGGCTTTCTCTGTCCACTTTTATTGAAGAAAGTAAAGATTCACAGCAGAATAATTTCCCTTGCAGGGGTTCTCACCATCAATATGTCAAAACAAACAGTACGCCACCTCGTGGCTCTTCTCTGTAGTGTCTCTGCTTAGGCCTCCCGCCTTGGTCCTCCGGTCTTTCAAACACACAGTCCCTAGTGCTTATGCAGTAAAGGCTGGACCTTCTTCAGCTCTGACAGTACAGAGCGCCATGCTCCTAACAGTTTCCTTGCACAAACTGACCCCCTAGTGAGTATGGGGCCAATAACCTCTAGGCCCCATACACACAAGCAAATACATCTGTTCAAATCGGTCTGGCAGACCGATTTGAACAGATTTGTCTGCTGGGCTGTTTTGGTTTGATCGCTGTACACACGATCAAACCAAAATCCCCGCCGGCAGACAGCGCGGTGACGTGTCGATGACGTTGACGCCGCCACATCACCGCACCAGGAAGAAAAACACTTCCGCGCATGCGTCGAATCCATTCGACGCATGTGCGGGCAGATATGTCTGCTGGTTAGCGTACTAACCAGCAGACATGTCGGACGGACGGATTCCCAGCAGACAGATTTCAAAGCATGCTTTAAAATCTGTCGGCTGGCCAAATCTGTCTATCCGCCCGTACACACGATCAAATCTGTCTGCTGAAACAGTCTGTCAGACCGTTTCCAGCAGATAGATTTGATCGTGTGTACGCGGCCTTACTCCCAACTCTAACATAAGCCCAGTGCACACCTGGCTCATTAGTGTGCCTGTATTCTGCAAAACATGGCCTAAGTGGCCAAAATAAACCGTGGCACAGGCTTGCCTCTCTACACTCCACGTAATTCTAAGCTAGTCTTGGCCATTAAATTTATATTTTTTATAATACAGTCATTATGCAAGTTTTAATGTTATTTAACTCAGGAAAAGAATACTACTGCATATGCATGCTTTCTTCAAATGTTATTTATCCAAATGCATTTATTTCAGATGTGTCAACTTAGTTTCATGCAGATACTAGGTGTTCCTCTTCTGGATTAGGACCCATGGCCGGAATTGATGACTGAAATAAAAAAATAAAAAAATGTTGGTAATTATTTTGTATTCTTCATAACATGGAAAAATAAATTTACACATTAATAATGAAATAGGTTGATTGGGGTTTTAAAAATGTATAAGCGGTAAAAGCAAAAATGTACACTACAGTTTGTTATAGGCTACCCAGTGTTAATGCGGAGGTGGAGACTCAGCTCCTTGCACAGATAGGGCTGCAAGGGTTGGGACAGTGATGATCATAATGGAGGATTTTAACTACCCCTAAATTGACTGGAGTAGTGTCATGGATATGCAATAAAGTCTGGCAGCTTACCTGTCTTCATGTTGTCATTAGAGGCCTGACTCTCTTTCTGGCTGTCTTTTTTCAACTCTCCTCCCTGTATGGCTCCACCCCAGGCCATCCCAGGAAGCCTATATTAACGGTTGCAATGCAGGCCTGCCTTGCTGTTCAACTTTGTTAGCTTGTTCCTGTCTGCCGTGTGCTACGTTTACCTTTCTGTGTACCGATTTTGGCTCGTCTCTGACTATTCCTGTTTCCCTGTGACCCTGACCCTTTGACCTGTCCCTTGGTTACCCTTGTCTGCCTGTTGCCCTGACCTCAGCTTACCCATTACCATTCCTTGTGTCCTCAGTGACTGCTTCCCCTCTCTCCCTACGGAGCGTGACCTGGGGGACCCCAGGGGCCGCGACCTGAGTTCAGTTGCAGTGAAGGCCATTCCCACCACTAGAGGCTCTGGTGAACACCTGCTGGACCTTAGACTCCACACCCTGGGGAATCTTGGGTTCATGTTTTCTGTCCATCTGCAGCAATTTGCTATTGGGTTCACTACCTTGCGGTGCACCCCTGTCTCCATTGGGGTGCATTTGTCACCTGGCCACAGGTGACATAATAGGTAGTGGCACTGCAAGAACAGTTAAAGGGAAAAACTTACAAGACAATTTTATGGTCCGGTTCATAGAGGCCCTAACTAGGAATGATGCTCTGCTGGACCTGGTAACCTAAACCACTTCAGCCCCGGAGGACTTGGCTGCCCAATAACTGGGCCATTTTTTGCAATTCGGCACTGCGCCGATTTAACTGATAATTGTGCTGTCGTGCTATGTTGCACCCAAACAATTTTCCTTTTCTGTAAAGCACAATTATAACATTCTCACAAGATGATACTTTTGACCCACGAAGCTTGCTACGATTTTGCCATCCTCATCTGATACATGTTGGCGCTGTCTTCAAGACCAAGACACCTGCATTCATGTCTGGTGGGGGTACTTGCAAATCCAAACATTCCAATGCAATCTTTAGAATTTATAATGAATGTTACCTAACTACTTATCACAATACACCACAGATAAATTCTGTAAAACAATCAAATGTAAGATTGTTGCAAATGGTTACTACCTTGACGGAATGGTTTTAATCACATCAAACCTGGGCACTTTTACCCCCTTCCTGCCCAGGCCAATTTTCGGGTTTCAGCGCTGTTGCACTTTGAATGACAATTGCACGGTCATGCAACACTATAGACATATGACATTTCTATAATTATTTTTTTCACACAAATAGAGCTTTCTTTTGGTGAGATTTAATCACCACGAGGGCCCAGATTCACAGAGCGATTACGCCTGCGCAACAGGAGATGCGCGTGCGTAAGTCTAAATGTGCGCGTGCGTTTCGATGCACGGCATCCCCAGAACGAGATACGCAAAAAATCTACTTTTTTTTGTCCCGCGTAATTTCGTTAGACTGGCGCATCCGTCCGCGCAAAAGTGCGCTAGACAGACCATTGATTTGCTAGTCAAATATGCTAATGAGGGACTTACGGGGATCCACAAAAGAACGTTGGGGCAGCGCAGGCTACGCAGTGTGCGCAACAGCAAAATGTCCTGCCTAAAATTAGAGCATATAAAAGCTGGTCTAAAAAGAGAAAAAAAGTCTACTTGTTAGATACAGGGAGTGCAGAATTATTAGGCAAGTTGTATTTTTGAGGATTAATTTTATTATTGAACAACAACCATGTTCTCAATGAACCCAAAAAACTCATTAATATCAAAGCTGAATATTTTTGGAAGTAGTTTTTAGTTTGTTTTTAGTTTTAGCTATTTTAGGGGGATATCTGTGTGTGCAGGTGACTATTACTGTGCATAATTATTAGGCAACTTAACAAAAAACAAATATATACCCATTTCAATTATTTATTTTTACCAGTGAAACCAATATAGCATCTCAACATTCACAAATATACATTTCTGACATTCAAAAACAAATCAGTGACCAATATAGCCACCTTTCTTTGCAAGGACACTCATGCAGCCTGCCATCCATGGATTCTGTCAGTGTTTTGATCTGTTCACCATCAACATTGCGTGCAGCAGCAACCACAGCCTCCCAGACACTGTTCAGAGAGGTGTACTGTTTTCCCTCCTTGTAAATCTCACATTTGATGATGGACCACAGGTTCTCAATGGGGTTCAGATCAGGTGAACAAGGAGGCCATGTCATTAGTTTTTCTTCTTTTATACCCTTTCTTGCCAGCCACGCTGTGGAGTACTTGGACGCGTGTGATGGAGCATTGTCCTGCATGAAAATCATGTTTTTCTTGAAGGATGCAGACTTCTTCCTGTACCACTGCTTGAAGAAGGTGTCTTCCAGAAACTGGCAGTAGGACTGGGAGTTGAGCTTGACTCCATCCTCAACCCGAAAAGGCCCCGCAAGCTCATCTTTGATGATACCAGCCCAAACCAGTACTCCACCTCCACCTTGCTGGCGTCTGAGTCGGACTGGAGCTCTCTGCCCTTTACCAATCCAGCCACGGGCCCATCCATCTGGCCCATCAAGACTCACTCTCATTTCATCAGTCCATAAAACCTTAGAAAAATCAGTCTTGAGATATTTCTTGGTCCAGTCTTGACGTTTCAGCTTGTGTGTCTTGTTCAGTGGTGGTCGTCTTTCAGCCTTTCTTACCTTGGCCATGTCTCTGAGTATTGCACACCTTGTGCTTTTGGGCACTCCAGTGATGTTGCAGCTCTGAAATATGGCCAAACTGGTGGAAAGTGGCATCTTGGCAGCTGCACGCTTGACTTTTCTCAGTTCATGGGCAGTTATTTTGCGCCTTGGTTTTTCCACACGCTTCTTGCGACCCTGTTGACTATTTTGAATGAAACGATTGTTTGTTCGATGATCACGCTTCAGAAGCTTTGCAATTTTAAGAGTGCTGCATCCCTCTGCAAGATATCTCACTATTTTTGACTTTTCTGAGCCTGTCAAGTCCTTCTTTTGACCCATTTTGCCAAAGGAAAGGAAGTTGCCTAATAATTATGCACACCTGATATAGGGTGTTGATGTCATTAGACCACACCCCTTCTCATTACAGAGATGCACATCACCTAATATGCTTAATTGGTAGTAGGCTTTCGAGCCTATACAGCTTGGAGTAAGACAACATGCATAAAGAGGATGATGTGGTCAAAATACTCTTTTGCCTAATAATTCTGCACTCCCTGTAAAGCAACACTGTTAGTGAGGAGCTCAGCAGTCACACGTGTTGCACAACAATCTGTATGCCAACATGCCAGGGGCATCGTCGCACATAGCTATACTACTGACTTTAGATGAACAAAGAAGGATGAGGGCACGGAGGATGGCACGGAGGATGGCACAGGAGAGGATATACCGCACCCGCATAGATCTGTTTGGCATGAGTGATTCTGAGGTGTTTCGCATCTTCAGATTCACCCCTCATGTCATCCTGGAATTAACCACAACCCTGCAGGAGGACATCACCAGCCCAACACACCGCTCACATGCAGTGAAGCCACTGGTCAAGGTCATGGCAACACTCCATGTCCTTGCCAGTGGCTCTTTTCAGCGTACAAGTGGAGTGGTGGCTGGGATGTTACAATCCTCCATGAGCAGATGTGTGCACCAGGTTGTCCCTGCAATCCTCAGACGCATGGCCAACCAAATCATCAAACCCACCACTGAGGACCTGCGGCTGAAGGCAATGACAGATTTCTACAGAATTGCCAGATTCCCACGCACTGTGGGGGCCATTGATTGCACACATGTGGCACTCCAGCCCCCCTTGGAGACAGAGCACATGTACCGCAATCGGAAGCATTGGCATTCCATCAACGTACAGGTGATAGTCGATGCCCAAGGCCTCATATGGCACGTCCGTGCCAAACACCCAGGGTCCAGCCATGACAGCTACATATACAATCAATGCCACATCCGAATGGAATTCGATCAGAACGTGTATGGGGACACCTGGCTGGTTGGTGAGTGACATGGGTGGCAGGCATGACTATCCCCTCCCATGATGCACACATCACAAGGGGCACATGCATGACTAACATCCTCCTGTCTTTTCCCTTACAGGTGACTCTGCATATCCACTGGGACCCCATCTCATGACTCCTATCCGGAACCCCCAAACCCCAGGAGAGGAAAGATACAATCAAGCACATGCCCAAACACGAACAGTGGTGGAGCGCACCTTTGGCCTCCTAAAGTCAAGTTTCCGATGCCTGGATAAGTCTGGGGGTACCCTCTTGTATTCCCCAAACTTTGTGTGCCAGATCATCGGTGCATGTTGCATGCTGCACAACTTCGCAGAAAGAAAGGGCCTGCAGATTGGCCTACGTGATGACCTGACCCCTGAACCAGACAATCCCCCCCTAACCGAGGCTACCCCGTCTTCTGAGGGAAGAGCAGCCAGGAGACAACTCACATTGGGCATCTTTGCACGTTAAACACACACATTAATCATGGCACAATGAGAATGCATGCATGCACACCACTGTGGTCCCTAGCACACACACCCCACATCCACATCAAATTGGATTGGCACCAGTCCACCATGCAGGACTTGTGAGCAGCAACGCCACGCCAAGGCTCCAATTATGTCACTGTACATTCATACACCATTCACACGGACCTGGGGATCACTTCTCCCTGGTCCTGGGGAACCCTTCTCCACCAAAATTGAGGGTGACACCCCTTTTCCGGCAGGAATGTCACCCCCACATTCAAACAGCATTCACAACCCAAAAAAAAAGGGGAAAAAAATAATTATTGCCCTTTACGTGAGCCACGCCTGGGGCGCCCCCGGCCATGGCCCGGCTTCTCAGGGGAGACTCATGGGGAGGGGTAAAACCGGGGAAGGAGGAGCAGCCCCTGATCTCTTCCCTCCAAGGCCACGGCTATTCTGTCCAGGGCAGCACCAAGTGTTGCCGTGTTGGCCTTGATAGCCTGGGTAAGGGCCCTCACATCCTGCCCAACGCCTGCTGATGTCATCTGCAGTTCGTTTAGGCAGGTTGTGAAAGCCCGGGAGTGGGAGTCCAGGTTCCCCAGCGTATCCTTGATGGAGGACAGGCTCTCCTCCATCCGCACCAATGTCTGGCTGACCTGTCCCACATGGCGGGTCTGAAGGGCCTGGTCCCTTCTCAGAGTGGCGGGCAGGAGATCGGCCAACCCCCTGGTGTTCTGGGATGAAATCCTGCCTCCAGCTGATGCTTGTGGCCGGGGAGAAGGGGTGGCCCTTGGGAGGGGAGCCATGTTGGGGGAGGAGGGGGGGGGGGCTCCCCCTTAGGGAGGGCTGCCTGCTGCCAGCCAGAGGGGAAGAGTCCTCAAAAACCAAACGTCCAGTGCCTGACATGGACTCCTCCTCCTCATGATTCTCCTCCTCCTCATGATTCTCCTCCTCCTCTTGAACCTCCTCCGCGGACTCCGGCCTTGTTGGGGGGGCCTCATTAGGCTGCTGTCCTGGGGTTGGTGCGGTCAGGCCAGATGGCCCTGCACCCTCCTGCACATCTGTGGATGACACAAAACATTCACAGGTTGGAGGATCCACACACTTGCCACATATTCCCTTTCACCCCCTCCCCCACACATGCTGCACACCTGATTTAAAAAAAAATACTTACCTGGCACCACAGGCTCCGGACTTGAGTCAAAGCCGGGCAGGCCCTCAACTTCATGCCGATGAAAGGTCAGGGCCACCGCACGCTCCTCCGCTGTCAGCCTAATACGGCATGGTGGGCCCCCTCCTGTGCCCCTGGCATGGGCATGCATTCTGGCCAGCTTCTGTTTGACCAGACGCCGGAGGTCATTGATTTTTTTGTTAATCCCAGACCGGGTCCGTGTCTCCCCCTCCCCCGCTGAATTGACCTGCTCAGTGATCATATCCAAAATCTGTCTCCTCCTGGCCGGGGTGGTGTTGGCACTGTCCGGGCCATGGAGGAAACGCCCATATTCGCTAATGGCCCGGGCAAGAATTCTTTTTTCCCCCCAAAGAAAAATTGAGCTTTCGCTTTCTCTCTGTCATACTTCCAAAAAAACTCACTCCCAGTCAACAAAAAACACTCACAAAAACAAGCACAACCAACCAAGCAAGAACACACACAAAGAGAAAACTACTCAGCAAGAAACAGTCACAAAAACAAACAGCAAAAAAACAGCAGGAAAACAAACAAACAGAAATATATCAATCAAACAAACAGTCTCTCAAACACTTATCAAAAAACACTTTCAAAGATCTACTAACAAACACTTGATCACACGAACACGAATCTGACAACTACAAAACACACCGCAACGAACAACAGGACAAAAGCACTTGGTTAAATGGGAAGGGACAAAGGGATGTACTTTTGCAATGCAAGTGCGTTTGTGTGTGTCTATTTATGCTGTTTGCGTAGTTCACAACGTTGCCCTAGTCCATTTCCAATTTCACTGATTGCGCCGCTCCCGAGTTGTGAGCATGCGCACAGCGGAGCTGACCATGGTCTCCTTCAAGCGCGCATTCGCGAGCCGGCCGGCCCATCATTTGCATGGGGTCACGGCTCATTTCAATGTAACACGCCCACGTCCTTCCCAATTTGTATTACTCCGCCTTACGCCTCTGAAAAAACGTTACGCATGCAAAATTTCCTGCGCAAAAGCTACGAGAATAGGGTGATTATGCGGCAAAATTGCGCAAGTCTAACGTAAAGGCGGTGCGCTACGCCGGTCCAATAATGCGCAGATGTACCTGAATCTGGGCCAGGGTGTTTAATTTTATATTCTAACAAAAAAAGGTCAAAATTTAGAAAAAAACTAAGTTTTACTTTGTTACTGTTATAAAAAAAAATCTTTAGAAGTTTAAGCCAAATTGTATTTTGCTACATTTCTTTGGTGAAAATAACCCAAATCAGTGTATATTATTTAGTATGTAGGAAAGTCATAGTCCACAAACTATGGTATATATCTGAAAATTGATCAATCCTGATTAGGGATGAGCTCGATGTTCGGGTTGAACATAAGTTTAACTTGAACATTCGCCCGTTTACCGAACATTATGGGGCGTTTGCAGCAAATTTGAGCAGCGTGGAACGCCCCATAATACACTGCTAAATCTATCTGGTGGTGTACACAATACAGTGCAGCCGTAGTGCAGTTGCTACTACACCTCTGGTGGTGTACACAGTATAGTGCAGTTGCTACTACACCTCTGGCGGTGTACACAGTATAGTGCAGTTACTACTACACTTCTGGTGGTGCACCGATGCTACACTTCTGGTGGTGCACCGCTGCTACACTTCTGGTGTACACAGTACAGTGCAGCCGTAGTGCATTTAAAGTATTAGGGAACATTATGTGGACGCAGAAAATGATAATCCAAGAATGTGATAAAACAGAACAGCTCTGGGCCATGTGGGCAGCATGGCAGTACAACCCTAAATTCGGAGATGATTTTTAAAACTGACCTTATATCATTAAAACTACAATGTACAATAGCTTGATATACTTAACTGAATGTCTGTCTGCCTGAATCTCCCCCCTCCCCCCTTCCTTTTTTCACTTGCATGCTGTTGAAGCTGTCTCCTAACAAGATTTAATCACCAACATTTGGGCGGTTTCATAAACATAAAATAGTTTTTCAGCTGAAATAAATGCATAAAAAATGAATGTTATTAATGTCTAGACATGTGTAGAATGGAATATTTTGTTTCGTTTTTTCATTTGGAAAATAAATTTATTTAGTTACTCTCGAAAATCGTTTTGATTTATTTCGTTTTTTCGTTGGGGAATAGCTTTCGTCCTAAAATCCAATAATACTTGGTTTCTGTCGAATGGTCAAAAGAATATTCGACGGAACGTCGAATCTTTACGCCGAATCGTACATTTCCGTTTGAATATTCCGCCTACAAGAATTCTAATGTTGTATGACTAGTAATAATGTCAAATCTATTTTCTCATAAATCAAAATCTATTCTCTGTAATCTCGAATCAATTATTTCTATAGTGTCTAATCTTTTCCCTATAATGTCGAATCTTTTCCTTATAATGTCGAATCTCTCTATATCAAATTTTTACCGCAACGAAAACAAAAATAAAGCATTTTTTATGTCGGATCTTCTGTTTTCGTGTCTTGCTTTTTTGTTATCGTTTTCGGAAGAAAATGCATTCTAACAAAAACTAATGCACATGTCTATTAATGTCCCCTTAAGTAAATTCCGTTCGGCAAACACCCAAATTTGCAGAGCACTTGGCTGGGTCTGGTATGGATTTTGAGGAGAACCCCCCCCCCTTCCCTGGCCTGTCAGGTTGCATGTTCAGATAAGGGGCTATTATGAATTTTGGTGGGGGGGGGGAATCCCATGCTGTTTTGTTTTAAATTTTTCTATTGTATTGCCAGCAATTTAAATTTCACTTTTTTTCTTGATAAATGTCAGTTTTGCTGCATCAGGCTCTATACACGGTGCAGGTTAGGGGACCCCCCTACTATATTTAAAGTAATTTTTCATTTTTATTGTTTATTGCATTAATACATGTCCCCCAGGGCAGTACTTGACCCTCATACCCTTTTTATGGGCAATCACTTACATACAGTATAAGCCTTCAAAATGGGGACTTTTGATTTTTCAAGTTCGGCTCCCATAGACTTTAATAGGGTTTGTGGTTCGGGTCCGAACTTTTTACATGTTTGCGAGTTCTGGTAAAAACCGAACCTTGGAGGGGTGTTCAGCCCAACTCTATTACCCAGGTTCCTGGAGAGTTGGCTAAAATATATGTAGCGGGGTCCTCCTGTCTGAGTTCAATGACAGGTCATCCCGCTACGACTTTATACACGCTTGTAAATATGTTAGATACTATTGTGAAGTTATGCATTGCAGGACTACAAGTAGCAAGAGATATGGACTCCATTGAGAGGGAGTGGCGCCCTTTGGCTCTTTTGGGACCAGCCCTCTCACCTCTGCGGAGCTGCTGACAGACACAGCCGGGTTACTAGGCCGAGAAGCCTGAGTCTAGATTCACCGAGAGACCAGCCATTCAGAGGGAAGCAAGACTCCAGCATCCAGTCGGTGTACCCGGGGATCAAAGAGGCAGCGCAGCTGACGATCGAGACAGTGGAACGCCATCGTCCGGGACACTTGTGCTGTGATACAGCGATTTACAGACGCACCCTTTGGGAGAGATCCAGGCGGCTTGGCCTGTCGGGTGAGAGAGCACATGCTCAACTGTTAATCCTCCTTCTAGACAGACGTTTTAGTGCCATCTCACAGGCCGCCTGCCTCTGGCGGGACTCAGTTTAGGCCTAGAGGCCTTTCATCGCTTACAGCGTTCATGCGGATGTGACCGACACTAGCCGGCAATCAGTTTACCAACATTAAAGTTTGTCACCCCTTACCGGATTAAGTTCCCTTTGTTACCTATTGCTTTTGGATAACAAAATTCAATGTGCACCATGCGGCCGCATCATGAACTTTAGCTGCTTGTAGGACCGCCCGCTAGAGGGAGCTCATGAGCACAGACTGTTTTACCATTCGTTAGCATAGATCTGTTTATTCATTAGTGTCCCCTTTGTTGATTTCTGCAAGGGCCCTTGCGAAATCATTCTTTTCTTTTTGCATTGTTGCATATCAACTATTCATGTGCTGATTTAAACTTATGCTTGTTCTTTTTGAATGTTTATGAAGTAAACTCACTCTGATGATTTAAATATAATACTGTGTGAAGTGTATTTTCCCGGTCCGGAAGAGGGATCATTCAAGATCCAGGTAATACTGTGTTATTTTGCTACTGAGTGTGGTATGCTCTATTACTGTACCCCTAAACAAACAGGGGCTAGATGATGTGTCAAGGGAAGGTTCAAGCGGAAAATAAGTATTTGAACACCCTGCTATTTTGCAAGTTCTCCCACTTGGAAATCATGGAGGGGTCTGAAATTGTCATCGTAGGTGCATGTCCACTGTGAGAGACATAATCAAAAAAAAAATTCCAGAAATCACAATGTATGATTTTTTTAACTATTTATTTGTATGATACAGCTGCAAATAAGTATTTGAACACCTGTCTATCAGCTAGAATTCTGACCCTCAAAGACCTGTTAGTCTGCCTTTAAAATGTCCACCTCCACTCCATTTATTATCCTAAATTAGATGCACCTGTTTGAGGTCATTAGCTGCATAAAGACACCTGTCCACCCCATACAATCAGTAAGAATCCAACTACTAACATGGCCAAGACCAAAGAGCTGTCCAAAGACACTAGAGACAAAATTGTACACCTCCACAAGGCTGGAAAGGGCTACGGGGAAATTGCCAAGCAGCTTGGTGAAAAAAGGTCCACATTTGGAGCAATCATTAGAAAATGGAAGAAGCTAAACATGACTGTCAATCTCCCTCGGACTGGGGCTCCATGCAAAATCTCACCTCGTGGGGTCTCAATGATCCTAAGAAAGGTGAGAAATCAGCCCAGGACTACACGGGAGGAGCTGGTCAATGACCTGAAAAGAGCTGGGACCACCGTTTCCAAGGTTACTGTTGGTAATACACTAAGACGTCATGGTTTGAAATCATGCATGGCACGGAAGGTTCCCCTGCTTAAACCAGCACATGTCAAGGCCCGTCTTAAGTTTGCCAATGACCATTTGGATGATCCAGAGGAGTCATGGGAGAAAGTCATGTGATCAGATGAGACCAAAATAGAACTTTTTGGTCATAATTCCACTAACCGTGTTTGGAGGAAGAAGAATGATGAGTACCATCCCAAGAACACCATCCCTACTGTGAAGCATGGGGGTGGTAGCATCATGCTTTGGGGGTGTTTTTCTGCACATGGGACAGGGCGACTGCACTGTATTAAGGAGAGGATGACCGGGGCCATGTATTGCAAGATTTTGGGCAACAACCTCCTTCCCTCAGTTAGAGCTTTGAAGATGGGTCGAGGCTGGGTCTTCCAACATGACAATGACCCGAAGCACACAGCCAGGATAACCAAGGAGTGGCTCTGTAAGAAGCATATCAAGGTTCTGGCGTGGCCTAGCCAGTCTCCAGACCTAAACCCAATAGAGAATCTTTGGAGGGAGCTCAAACTCCGTGTTTCTCAGCGACAGCCCAGAAACCTGACTGATCTAGAGAAGATCTGTGTGGGGGAGTGGGCCAAAATCCCTCCTCCAGTGTGTGCAAACCTGGTGAAAAACTACAAGAAACGTTTGACCTCTGTAATTGCAAACAAAGGCTACTGTACCAAATATTAACATTGATTTTCTCAGGTGTTCAAATACTTATTTGCAGCTGTATCATACAAATAAATAGTTAAAAAAATCATACATTGTGATTTCTGGAATTTTTTTTTTTGATTATGTCTCTCACAGTGGACATGCACCTACGATGACAATTTCAGACCCCTCCATGATTTCCAAGTGGGAGAACTTGCAAAATAGCAGGGTGTTCAAATACCGCACTGTAATAGGGGTGAGACAGACAAAGGGAAGTAGAACCCAAACAACAACCAGCGGCTCCTTCGGGGGTAGTGCTACATATACTAGACACAAACAGTGTAGGCAGGTCATATAAGGGTCAGACTCGTGACGTTTTGGGGATGTGTGAGCTACAAAGGCACAGGAAATTTGGTCAAAATTGATGGCACGATGAATGCAATATTTTATCATAAAATGCTGGAGGAATATTTGCATTCATCTGTCAGGAAGCTCCGCATGTGACGTACTTGGACAATCCAACATGACAATGATCCAAAACATTAGGCCAAGTTGACCTGTCATTGGCTACATCAGAATAAAGTGAAGGTTCTGGAGTGACCATCTCAGTCTCCTGACCTCAATATCATTGAGCTATTCAGGGGAAATCTCAAACGTGCAGTTCATGCAAGACAGCCCGAGAATTTACAGGAACTAGAGGCTTTTTGCCAAGAAGAATGAGCAGCTTTACCATCTGAGAAGATAAAGAGCCTCATCCACAAACACCACAAAATACTTCAAGCTGTCATTGATGTTAAAGGGGGCAAAACACAGTATTAAGAACTGGCGTATGTAAACTTTTGATCATGGTCATTTGGGTAGTGTCTGTTGTCATTATGAATTAAAAAGAGTAAACACAGTTGATTGATAATAAATGGCTTTAGCCAAACACTAACCATGAGTGTAAGAAGTTTTTGTGTTATCATTCATATTCTCAAAAAAATTGTCAGGAAATCATAAATTCTGTCAGGGTTTGTAAACTTATGAGCACAACTGTGTGTGTATATATATATATATATATATATATATATATATATATATATATATATATATATATTAGCAGAGGCCCTATAGAATAAAATAATGTTTTTTGCTATTTTTTACATCACAAATACAATATAATAATAATATCATATAATACCCAATTTGTTGGTAACATTAAAAAATTATGTTACATTGTGTACACAGATACCTAACATGTCACGTTTTAAAATTGCATTTGCCAGTGGAATGGTGGCAAACTACGATACCTAAAATTCTCAATAGGAGACACTGTTAACATATGCATGTAATATTTTATGCATTTGCATTTAGGAAAACAATTGGAAGAAGAGAAACTAGATCTAGAGGCTGATCCTGAAAGCCCTTGCCACATACCAAAAATACTTGAAAGAGATACAGGGAGTGCCCTAGGGATAGTATGGGCAGCGGGTTCTGCTGTGACCACAATCCATATACGACTTGATGTCTAGAAATATATTGTGTGTTGGAACATTTAGCAGCTGTATATTTATAACTTTGTTTTGTTTGTGCTTTTAGATGTTTATGTGTATATTTTTCTACATGGAATGAAAGGAAGAGGGGAATGGCAGCCTCTAGCCCCCCTTTTCCTCATGGGAAAATGGCGGGATGAAGGAGTTAGAAGGCTCCAATTGAGCCTGCTGCTCTCAGGGATTTTGGCAGGCTCACAGGTCTGAGGGGTTAAGTGACCTCTCTGTGACCTGTGAAAGCCCTCTCAAATAAAGGTCAGATTCAGGTCAGATAATAGCCCAGGGAAAAACCCACGCAAATCAAGTTCAAACTGGTTAGACCTGGCAGTTCTTAGGGCTATATAAAGCGGGTTCCGTGGAGAAGGGCTCAGCCGCTTCAGAGGACAGAAGAACTGTGGTGTTCTCCGAGTCATCTCGCTGAGCAAACAATGTCCCTGTTGCCAGAAGATGAGTTTGAACCAGCAACTGTTGGAGCGAGCGGGAGAAGATGACGGGGATTCCTGGATATGCCTGGATATGCCACTGCCTTAGCCTACCTCGTGCGTCGAGTCAAGTGGCTCCGGTGGCTCCAAGGTTGCCGCCTGCGACAGAAGAGAATCCTGCTGCCAGCGTCCGAGAGTCTGAGCCGGAGGAAGAAGTCGTTTCGGGAGGGTCTGCAGGAGTTCCCGGGCCGTCGGCGCAGAGAGAGTTCCACCCCCGTCCTCGTCACGGAGACGTCAAAGAGGAGGTTCACTCCACGCCAGGTATACTCCCCCTCCCTGCCCCGCGCTCAACGAGCATGCAGAGCAGGTCCTTCTCAGGACCGTGTTACACATTCGGGGGGCAGGCCTAGAGGCAGTGCGAGAGGCGGAGCAAGAGGCGGAGTGAGAGGTGTCGCCAGAGGCGCGCCGGTAGGCGGTATGATTTTGTCCCCTAACAGGTGCCGTGGAGTCCCTGGGAACAGCGCTGCAGGGGCGGCTGGAGGTGGTTCTCCCGGAGCAGGAAACCGGAGAGGAGGTGCGGTGAACAGAGCTTCTCAGCATCAGTCACAGCCGGCCACTCAGCAGCTGGGAGCATCATCTGCCTCAGACAACACGGCCAGGTCCAGTGTTAATACAGATGGCCAGTCATCTATAGCTCCAGTGTCTCAGCAAGGTATGATTGATTCATCTTCGGTCCCTTTATTGTCAAACATTGCTGAGCTGTTTTCACAATTGGCTAAGGAGCTGCATTTTCAGCCTCAGTCTAGCGTTCCTGCTGTTGACTCTTCTGTTGTAAATGCGTAGTCGCCATCTAGTGGTGCTTTAGCTAACTGCAGTCAAATTTCACAGAATATTGTCAATTCTCAAGGTGTTGAAAATTCAGGTTATTCAGCGGTGCGTTCGCAAAATTTACCTGAAACCTGTCTTAAAGCACCGATGCCTTGTGATATTAACCCGTTTCCATTTGTCTGTCACGGTTAAGGAAAAAATCTGGCGGGGAGAATTTATTGATATACTATATTTACTCCCGTCTGCTAAAGATTTTGTTAACAGAACAGACAAAAAAGATGAGGAAGAAAGACGTAGAGCAGTACAAAAATCATTTAATAATTGGTTACAGGCGTTCTGCATTTTTTCAGGGATAATCTGTGACATTATCATAGAAGCCTTTAGGAATTTTGGGGGGGTAGCATGGTACAATTATGACAAGGCTTTCCGTCAGAAATTATCCGTGCACCCCTCTTTAAAATGGGGGGTCAAAGATGTGGGCCTTTGGCTGAATCTCTTTCTGCCCCAAAGGCCAGCATTTACTAGACCTACCGTTAGTCCACAGGTTGTCAGTACCTCTGGTTACAAAAAAGGCAAGTGCTTCAATTATAACGATAGCCAGTGTCGATGGCCAAATTCATGCAAATATAGGCATGAATGTGCATTCTGCGCTGGCTCTCACTCAGTCTCCAAGTGCTTCAAAAAAATGTCAGCAGCAAGCCAGCCTTTTCAAAGGGCAGTCACGCCAGTGATGCTCCTAAACATGCTGCCATGGCTCAAGTTATATCCAAACCAACAGAAGGCGCATCTTCTCATTGAAGGTTTCAATGAGGGGTTCTTGTTGACAATTTTTTACGGTCAAGGATGTACGATGGTCAACAATCTCAGATCGGTTAGTGAGTTTCCCAATATAGTCCACGAAAAGATTAATTTAGAAGTTTTGGAAGGTCGGGTGGCGGGCCCATTTTCCTCCCCTCCTTTTGATAATTTTAGAATTTCACCTTTAGGTATCGTCCCAAAAAAAGAAACAAACTCATTCAGATTGATTCACTTATCTTTCCCCAAGGGCGAATCCCTCAATGATGAGATAGAGGATAGTATGTCTGCTGTATCATTTGCTTCTTTTGAGGACGCTCTTGTTAAGTTGAGACTCCTTGGTAGGGGTTCTCTCTTAGCAAAAGCTGACATAAAATCAGCTATCCGCCTGCTCCCTATTAACCCTTTATGTTTCAATTCCCTAGGATTTTTCTTTAAAAATTGTTTTTATTTTGATAAATGCCTGCCAATGGGCTGTTCTCTGTCATGTTCCTATTTTGAAAAATTTTCATCCTTTTTAGAATGGGTGGTCACGTTTTAATCTGGTTCAGATGCCCACATACACTATCTAGATGATTTCCTGTTTTTTGGCCCTCCCAACACTTCCGATTGTGCCCATTTACTAGATACATTTTTTAAGGTCTGTCAACATTTCGGTGTCCCTTTGGCTTTTGATAAAACAGTTTCACCATCCACATGCTTGGAATTCTTAGGTATCATAATTGATACCGAATTAATGGAATTTAGGCTTCCTGAATTGAAGATAGAAAAAAGGAAATACTTGATTTTATATTTGATGCGTAAAAAAAAGGCTCTTCTGAAGGAGGCGCAGTCCCTTTTAGGCCTACTAGCATTTGCAACAAGGATCCTGCCGATAGGTAGAATTTTTTAAAGAAGGCTTTATCTATCCATCTCTGGCCTGAAATCCCCCTTTTCACATGTTAGAATATCTCACAACATAAAAGAGGACTTATTGGTATGGATGCAGTTTTTATCTCATTTCAATGGTAGAGCAGTATGGCAGGAGGAGTTTATTTTAGACAAGGACTTTTTTCTTTTTACTGACGCCGCAGGCTCAGTGGGTTTTGCCGCAATTTGGCGGTCCCACTGGTGTGCAGGACGTTGGTGTTCCTCCTGGCAGGTCAAAGGTTATTTTAAAAATATTGTTATGTTGGAATTATTCCCAATCATAGTTGCTCTCGAAATTTGGGGATCTTTCTTTCAGAACAAGAGCATTTTGGTTTGTACTGACAACAAAGGTGTGATGTATGCCATAAATTGCCTGTCCTCCAAGTCTCCGCCAGTCATTGGTCTTTTGAGATATATGGTATTTAAATGTTTAAGCCTGAATATTTGGGTGAAAGCAGTACATGTTGTAGGAAAGGACAATGACTTGGCGGATGCTTTATCTCGTTCGCAGATGGAACGTTTTTTCCGGTTGTTCCCAGAGGCAGACAAGGTGGGAATGTTATGTCCACCTTTACTATGGGATCTGGTGTAAGGCCTATTTCCCAATATATCGTTAATTCGGTGGCTTCTTCTACCTGGGTGGGATATCAATCCGCCCGGTTGTTATACTTAAGTTTTCTGAATATGTTTAATGAGCCAGTCCAATTATTTTCTGAGGATAGGGCGTTGCGTTTTTTACATTTTCTTTTTGCCATGCAATATTCTTGGTCATACGTGCAGAAGACGTTTTCTGGCATTTCGTTTTTTCTAAAAATTAATGGTCTTTCATGCAGTATTTTTCCATAAAACAAGCTTTAAAAGGCTATAAAATAGATGGATACCTGGAAGCCTATCACCCCGGAGCTTTTAGGCGACCTTTGTTTCTTTCATTTTGAATCGGTGCTTTTTCAAGCGGTATTCTCACTAATGTTTTTTGCAGCATTAAGGGTATCTGAGCTGGTTGCCATCTCAACATCGGATGTTGTTTTCACAGATAGGGCTGTTAGGATTTTATACACAAGTAAATATGTGCAAGGAGTGAAAAACACACAGGTACCTCAGCAGTATAGATCATAAAAAATTGATAATGATAAATAATAATGTACAAGAGGTTTTTGTACAGTATAAGTGGATAAGTTAAAAATAAAATTTAAATTAAAAAAGTCCAAGGCTCAGGGGCATGTGGATAAAAGAGAGTCTGAGGATGGGTGAAGAATTGCTAGTTAAAGAGGTCACACATACATGCTCAGGGCTGCCATCATGGAAGAACAGAAACCGTGTTCCAAATACTGTAAAGGGAAAACAAGGGGAGAGGCGCCTCTAAGAGTAGATGTTTAGATGATTTAATCGGTTTAATACATACAGGCAACTCACGTTTAGTAGAGTAAAAACAAGCATTGTATATATTTCCTTGGGTGGAATAAGTCCTCAGGTCAGTCACTGTTGTTCTTGTGCGCTGCACTGTCTGCAGTAGTCCTTTTCCAACCGCTGTAAGGTGTTGGGTCCGGCGGCGGTGGTGAAGATGCAGGGTCAGGCTGGAATTTTGAATTCTGCGGCAATCCGAACGTAGTGACGTCACTGGCATGCAACGCGTTTCAGAGCTGGCGCACTGCGATGACGCGGCAGTCACGCTTCTTTTATCAAGCTGACTTGTACAGAGAATGGAGCTAGATTTAAGTAGGAAGAAGGGGCGGTGGTGGGGGATGTCTGTGGGCGTGAAGGGGGGCGGAGCTGGCACGAGATTTAGTATATGTCACAGGTCTGAGGGGTTAAGTGACCTCCCTGTTAGATATTGACAGGATTAAAAAAATTGGGAGGTGGAAATCTGACAGCTATTTACTTTATGTTCGCCCTAACAACTCTTTTTAATCCTTTAGGGCACTTACGAATTGTCTGGATCATCGGGCATTCATTCGTTCATTGGGCCCATCAAAGAACACAGAAAATATGTTACATGGTTAATTTAGGCTAAGGCCGTGTACACACGATCAAATCTGTCTGCTGGAAACGGTCTGCCAGACCGTTTCAGCAGACAGATTCGATCGTGTGTACAGGCGGACAGACATATTTTGCCAGCCCACAGATTTTAAAGCATGCTTTAAAATCTGTCTGCTGGGAATCCGTCCGTCCGACATATCTGCTGGTTAGTACGCTAACCAGCAGACATATCTGCTCCCACATGCGTTGAATGGATTCGACGCATGCGCGGAAGTGTTTTACTTCCTGGTGCGGTGACGTGGCGGCGTCAACGTCACCGCCACGTCACCGCGCTGTCTGCTGGCGGGGATTTTGGTTTGATCGTGTGTACACGATCAAACCAATACATCCCAGCAGACAAATCTGTTCAAATCGGTCTGCCAGACCGATTTGAACAAATGTATTTGGTCGTGTGTACGCGGCCTTAGAGGTTGACAAGTTTAAGGTATATTGGGGTGGTAGACGAGGTATGCTATGGTCAAATCTTAATTCTGAAATTTCAAGGCTCATGCGTCATTTCCCTCCTCCAGATGTATTAATCATTCATCTTGGGGGAAATGACGTTGGTCAGCGCAAAACCTTAGACATCATTTTTAGCATCAGGGATGATCTTCTTAGATTTCAGCTTCTTTTTCCCCAAGCTAGAATAGTATTTTCTGAGATTGTGCAAAGATTAGTTTGGCTCCCCCCTTCTCCAAGGCGCCCATTGGAAAAAATTAGAAAAAGAATAAATAGGGCGGTTTCCAAATTACTTTCTGATCTAGGGTTGCTATCATTCAGACACACTGAATTGGAAGGGGGGCATGCCGGTCTGTATAGATCAGACGGCATTCATTTGTCCGACATTGGCCTTGACATATTAATGCAGACTTAGGCTCTTGTGTGGATTCGGCCGCGTAGTGGGCTGTTGTGCCAGGTGGTATATTACCACCTGCCTTGTGGATATTTTGCAGCCTGAGCCATGGTGGTTAGGCTTGCTAAAGTTATATATATATTCATTGCTATCTTAATTTATTGTTTACCCAATAGTTATTTATTTATTTATCTATTTACTTATTTATTTGTTCATTAAAACCAATAATAAACATCCGCGGCCTTTAATATCCAAATAAAGTTGTCTGCTGTCAAGTTATTTCTATTTTGGTGAATTTGGTTTAATTCCCGTCTATTTTTCCATAAAGTGTATATATTTTTACATACTCCCTGTACCATTTCTCTGTCCGTCCTGTTACGGTCCCTTGTCCATACTATCTCTGGGGTACTACTTCTATTACTTTTATGCATTTGCATCTGCACATTAGCCTCAAATTTCTTATCTGGCCTGCAATGCAGCCAATCTTGCACAGATCAGTCTGATCGGCTGCTTTCTTGGCAGCTAATAGGCAGATAAACCAAGAGGCAGAACCAGAAGTGACGACATCATTGTCCCTTCGGCGGAGGGAGTGTTGGGATCTCCTCCCCCCACCCACAGAAGTGAACAACCACTCAAATCACTTCTGCCTCACAGGGAATTGCCAGCTGAAAATACTGATACCGGAATGTGATACCTGTAGCTGCAGGCATCATCCAAGTATAACCATTGCAAACCAAAGACATTGAGAGTTTAGGTCCAACTTAAGACAATATAATCAAACAGAAATGAAATGCTAATACCCCTAATATAATTCTATACATTTTTCTGTGAATCATTTATGAAGTACTTACCGTGGCAACTATGCAGCAAGTTCCAAGGCAGACCACGAATATAGTAATACATACAAGGATGTATTCTACTATTAAAATTCCAAATGCAAATTTATATACAGTATCATCACAGTCTCTAGGGTTGGCGTTGTAGATTGAAAACACCCAGACACTTCCTAGAATGGAAAATAAAGTATTAGATCTGTACACATTTTGCTTTCACAAATGGAAATATTTGGTTCTACAATGGGAATCTAGAACAAAACACAGCCAACCGAATATTTTTTATTTTTAAGAACAAAAAAAAAAGAATATATATATATATATATTTTGATTGATAGATAGATAGATAGATAGATAGATAGATGGATAGATAGATAGATAGATAGATAGATAGATACAGTTGCAAGAATGATATGGATTTCTACACAAATTGGTCATAAAATGTGATCTGATCTTCATCTAAGTCACAACAATAGACAATCACGGTTTGCTTAAACTAATAACACACAAATAATTAAAGGTTACCATGTTTTTATTGAACACACCATGTAAACATTCACAGTGCAGGTGGAAAAAATATGTAAAACCCTAGACGTTGGCTTACGTTTACATCTAGACTATCCCCCATTCAGCCTATCTTGCAGACTCATTCACCTTACCAACTTTTCAGTGTCTACCACCCCTCTCTGCCAATCCTCTGGTCTGGCTTTTGCTCTTCCAACAAATTTCAAAATACTAACACATACATATAAAATTATCCACAACTCTGCCCTCAGGTACATCCAGGGGCGTCATTAGGCCCGGGCTAGGGGGGCTGGAGCCCCGAATGTGACCCTGAAAAGCCCAGAGTCTCAGAAAGGCACCATACACTATTTAGCCCCGAACGCCGCCAAGCAGGAAGCGATCTGATCCGCCGAGTCACAGATCCCGCCTTCTGGAGCCTGCAGAACATATGATGGACGTCCCAGTGGTCCAATGTCCAACCGTGGGATGTGTGACGTCCATCATACGCGCCGCCGGCTCCAGAAGGCGGGAATCTGGCTCCTCCTCTTCTCGAGTGCCCCCACAAAGAGACACTTTCCATGGGGGCACTAATACTGGTTCATTGACTGGATTTGACTGACGGCAGCGGGAGCCAATGGCTCCTGATGCTATCAATTTTTCAAAGAATACCGGAGATAGCGGCTGGTGCTGCTGTGCCTGTCACAGTCACTGGAACTGGAACAATCGGGTTCAGTTAAGTAAAAGGGGGGCTCTGGGGGACTGCTGCACTACAGAAGGCTTTTTACCTTAATGCATAAAAAGCATTAAGGAAAAAAACCTTGAGAGTTTACAAACTCTTTAAATGGATTGTAAAGGTTTGTTTATTATTTTCTAAATAGGTTTCTTTAAGCTAGTGAATGGTTGTTCACTTACCTTTTCCTTTTATTTCCCTTCTAAAAGTTTGATTTTCTTTGTCTGAATTCCTCACTTCCTGTTTCTCCTCAGTAAGCTTGTCCCCATCATCTGGCTGGGGGTTAGTCAGCCAGAACAGCTTACTAAGGAGGAACAGGAAGTAAGAAATTCAAACAAAGAAAACAAAGAAAAAAAACATTAAGAAGGGAACTCGAAGGAAAGGGTAAGTGAACCAACAATGCTTAAAGGAACCTATTTAGAAAATAAAAAACAAACCTTTACAACCCATTTAAGCTATCAAGGTACCCTGGTTCTGAGCTATGTCAGAAACAAGATTTTTGGTATACCCTGTGGGACCTGTGTTCAACTCAAAGGGGAAATGCCATAAACTGATTACTTATTGCAAAGCATAGAAAATTTTGGTATATGGGAAACGCAAGGATGTGTAAATGAACATCTCATATATCTACCATATATCTCTGTTGCAGAGGTCACCACTGAATTTTATTTAAATTATGGCATACACACAAAAGCATTGAGCGCCTTGAAATCCAGGATGGGACAGACAGATCAGTGTTGTTTTAATACTTTGAATAAGTTTGAATAAAAACCCCAGCACTTTCTGGGCAAAAAGCCTCTGTAATGTCTTGGACTCAGTCACAGATCAGTGAAAAAGGGAGATTTAAAGTGAAAAACCTGTTTAGGAGGAAATAATACTCTGTGTATTATATCCTGTAGCTGTTACTTCCCTCGACCAACCATCTAGAATGAAATGCCCACCGTGACCTCCAATAATGCAGGGACCTGGAAAAAAAACCTCCTGGAATTGTCAGTTTTTGAAGAAACATCAGCCAAAGATTTATTTTCAATGGAGTGGGGCTTAGTGGCATTGAGGGCAGACGAGGTAAGCATTTACTAGCTTTTTTACAAGCACATTTTTTGTTTGAACCCTCACTTTGGTGACAGGTCACTTTAAAATAAAATGTATAAATTTGGACGATAATAAGTACCAAAAAAAACTATTTGCTATGGCAATACAGAAGGCTGTCCAACACTTCTGGGACTGACAGATTGTGGAGTGGGGAATGCATTTTCTGGTTCCCCTTGAAGGCTTCAACAGAGGCATTGCTAGGCAGGTGCGGGGGGTGCGGGCCGCACCCGGGTGACAGCCGCCAGAGTAGTGATAACAGTGAGTATCAGCACCCCTAACACCGCCCGCTGCCCTGATCAGCTGTGCCTCATGCCGCTGTGTACCTCAGTGGCACGGACCGAAGCCACCTCCTCCTCTCTGTTTACATCCACAGAGGAGGAGGAGCCACCCGCACTCGAGGGACACACAGTGTGTGTATCAGACTGTCAGAGCTGTTCTGAGGTATGTAGGGGGGGTGTCTATACTGCTGGGGGGTCTGCACTGAGGGAGAGTCTGTAATGCTGGGGGGGTCTGCACTAGGGGAGTGTCTGTACTGAGGGGGGTCTGTACTGTGGGAGATCTGTACTGTGGGAGGGGTGTCTGTACCGAGGGGGATCTATAGTTGGTGGGGGGGTGACACCATTTTTTTTTTGCACCGGTGACACCAACCCTAGTGACGCCACTGGGCTTCAATGTCACTACAAGACACCTTGGTGATTTAGCTGACAACTGGAGAAACCACAATGCCCAGGGGAGGACACACTATATGACAAATGTGAAAATACTGAAAAGTGGTTCCTGTAACCTTAAAAATTTTGCCTAAAATTAATGTCTGCAAGGTAGACAGACAGAAGAGTGTAATGATTCTGTTAAAAAAAGAGTAAATGCCTATTAAATTCCTTCATCTATATCACCTCCGGCGTTCTAGTTTCTGTCTCTCATTCACTTCCTGGTTTGAGGCGCTTGTTCATGTAAGAACTACATTTCCCAGTATGAATTGCGGCACGCCCAGTAATTCACACCTCTTTGAAGTCTCTAACACGTAGAGAGCGTCCTGCCGCACAGATGTAATTCCCAGGAGGGGGCGAGCACGTCACTGACCACCGCAGTAAAGGCTCCCTTCACGGTGGTAAGTAACAGTCAGACAAGCAGGAAGTGAACAGAACAGAGAAGAAATAGAGCAAAAACGAACAATGAGGAGGCGAAAAGAGGAATGTCTGCAGGTAAATGATGCTTATTATGAAAAAATAATTTTTCCTTTACAACCCCTTTAAAAACAGTGAATATTAAGCCCTGTACACACAATTGGTCAAACTGATGAGAATGGTCTGATGGATTTTTCCATTGATTAACCGATGAAGCTGACTTACACTGCATCGATTGTGTCAGAATGTGGTGACGTAAAACACAATGACGTGCTGATAAAAATTATGTTCAATGCTTCCAAGCATGCGTCAACTTGATTCTGAGCATGCGTGGATTTTTAACCGATTGTCGTGCCTACAAACGATAGTTTTTTTGCTAACAGTTAGGTATCCATCGGTTAAATTTAAAACAAGTTTGCTTTTTTTTAACCGATGGATAAATAACCGATGGCGCCCACACACGATCGGTTTGGTCTGATGACCGTTCTCATCGGTTTGACCGATCGTGTGTACGCGGCCTTAGAATTGCTGACGCTCAGAAAAGTGTGCATTCAATATATTGTTTAACAGCGTAACTCTGCTTACATTTTTTTATTCTAATAGCATCATTACTTTAAAACAAGCTATATACATTTCTATAAAATGTGAAAAAAAATGTTGAGAATATACACACATCAATGTTATCTGCCGGAGAATATTGCAATGTTTAGACATTGTTGAAGGTCCTTCATATTTCTAACCCATAGCATGTACTGTACATACCAATTACAAACCAAAATGCATTCTTCTGAGTAAAGAGTAAAGAAAATATTACCTGCTGTCTTAGTAGTGCAGTGGTCCACAGAGGAGAGCATCGGTCCAGGTAGCAGGCAGATATGGTCAGCAGCAGCAAAAGGATCGTACATGCAGCAGGCAGGAATACTGTCCATAGTACAGGCCGAGTGCAGCCAAAGTATTGGTCCAGGCAGCAGGCAGGACCATCAAGTTTAGGGCCTCGGTCAGGAAAAAATGGGGACAGGGGTAGAGGCTTCTCCCACCCAAATCGCTTTGAAGCCTCCGGGCAACCAGACCCTGTTATGGGAACACAGAAAACCAAAAACTGGTTTTCTGAACTCCGAACACTATTCTGGAGCCCCTCACATATGTGAGACCCCTGTGTGGCAGGGTGCAAGATCAGTCCAAGGGGCAGGCAAAAACATGGTCAACAAGCCAAGGTCAGTGCAGGTAAAAGGCAGAAATAGGCGGTAGGCAGAGGCATAGTCGATACAGTCCAAGGTCAGTTCATGTGAAAGGCAGAAACATGGCAGATAAACAATGCAGACGGCAGGCAGAGGCATAGTCGATAAACAGGCCAGGGTCAGTTAAGTTGAGGCACTAGGTTGGTTGAGGCAGCAGGGAAATCAGGACAGAAATTGAAAACGGAGAAGTTAATAATTTTCGAAAGTGTGATATCGCTTGAAGCATGGTGTCATACATAGGCCAGGTTGGTCGGGACAGTCGGGGCAATAGCAACTAGTGTCTTTCCTGATTCCACGTTTGCTGCACATCCGACATCTTTTTTGGCATCTTCTTCCGGTTGCTGATGGTGGAATAGCGTCAGGAAAATGGCGCTCATGTAGTCTGCTGACACAATCGGAGCGAATTCTTTGTGGGGCAGAGCCTTGCTGATAGATCAGGGCAGTGACGACATTTTTGATAAATCTGATAAAGGGGATGGGTCTTTCCATTGATTTGTTATAAGTGACATATGAATTATAAAGGGCCATATGGAAGAAGTATATTGCAACTTTTTTATACCAGAAAATAGACTTTCGTATTAAGAGATAGGGCTGCAGCATTTGATCGTTGACAGGTACTTCTGATGGGGGTGACAGGTGCTCCTGATGGGGGTGACAGGTGCTCTTGATGGAGTTGACAACTGCTCCTTTTTTATGGGGGTGACAGGTACTCAGGTACTCCTGATGGAGGTGACATTTACCCTTGATGGGGGCGACAGGTACTCAGGTACTCCTGATGGAGGCGACAAGTACTCCTGATGGGGGCGACAGGTACTGAGGTACACCTGATGGGGGTGACGGGTACTCAGGTACTCTTGATGGGGGTGACAGGTACTCGGGTACTCTTGATGGGGGGTGACGGGTACTCAGGTACTCTTGATGAGGGGGGGTGACGGGTACTCAGGTACTCTTGATGGGGGGGGTGACGGGTACTCAGGTACTCTTGATGGGGGGTGACAGGTACTCAGGTACTTTTGATGGGGGGGGGTGACAGGTACTCTTGATGGGGGGGTGACAGGTACTCTTGATGGGGGGTGACAGATAAACTGTAACTGTAATTCACTGTAAACTGTAACTCACTGTTTCAGATTTCTCCTTCTCACACATGATCGGTGTGTGAGGAGGAGAGCCCAGAGACAGCGGTAACAGCGCTGTTTGTTTACATTTGTGACCGGCTGTGATTGGACACAGCCGGTCACGTGGTAAAGAGCCAAATTTCATTGGCTCTTTACCCAGACCGGGACTAGGCTGTCCAGGGGATGAGCCTCGTGCCCGATCACTGCACTGCGCGCGCCCGATTACCACGATTCACGCGCCCAGGGCCGTGCACGCCATCTCCATAGGGAAGTGACCGGCTGTGATTGGATACAGCCAGTCACGTGGTAAAAGACCCAATTCTATTGGCCATTAACTGTGATCGGGGACGGGCTGTCTCTGAGGGACTCGCCGCGTCACCTAACGCCGCGCTGCGGGCTGCCAGGAGCCTGCAGTAGGGGAACACCATAGAAACACCTCCTACAGGTGGTCAGAGGTCATGACGTGCGCCACGTGATGTGACGCATGCCGAGGGAGGGATGGAGCTGCGCCGCGAACCGACCCAGGCACCCGGGAGAGAGGACGCCGCACGAACGAAGATCGGTAGCGCCATTGCGGGCACGGGACAGTAGCGTTGCGGGCTCTTAGTGGGCTCCTAGACGGCGATCCCAATGTCCGGTGTCGGGCTATCCCAGCGGTGCCTTCCATCCTCTTCACCCTAAGGACTCCCTAAGGACTCGCTGCGCTGTGCTGACAGCAGTCAGTCGGTGATGCAATGTGGAGTCTTCAGGGGTGGCTTTTATTCCAGCACCCCCCCTGCCGCGGACCCGCTAGTGTCTCTGGTTTGTTGTACCGCAGGAAACAGGTATTATCCACTCTTCCTTGTTTTTCTCACCGCAATCTGGAATCCATGGTAAGCGATTTTTAGCTGCATTTACATGATTACATCGCATCAAGAGAACTTGTGTCTTATCTGTAGGAGGATGTGCTAGCTGTTACCTCATTAGAGGAAGGGGAGGGAAAGAAAGAAAAAGAAAGAAAAACCTTGTCCCAGGTATCAGGAACACTGCTATATTGATTGTTTTTTTTTTTGCTCCTTTCTGCTGTATAGCTCTTGATGTTTCGGGGGCCTCCTTTTGGCAAAGTATGGTATGGGTGACAGCCTGACCTACACCAGTGTACAGGAGGAAAACCTATTATGACATACTAGATAATATAACGATAGATACATGTTAGGTGCTCACGTTATTACAAGCCAGCTAAGCCGTGCTGAGTTACTAGAGTGACTCTGTGTGCACCAACGCATAACCGCTGGCCCTAAATAAACAATAGGGTAGGCTGGACTGGACTGTACGACCGATTGCAACAAAATATACAGCGGCCTATTGCAGTTGCAATTAACAACCAGGGCTGCGGCTCACATCAGCATAGGGGATGAGATTCCTCTAGGACTCAAATGGTATGATCATGGTATGGGGTATGGTGGCGAAACTTTTCTTGGTAAAACTGTGATCTAGAGAGAAGGAGAGAAGGGGAGGGTAGGGAAAGGTGGGGGTCCTCTAAGGTTCAGACGGGTGACAGGGATAGGGATGGCGGTTCTGTGGGTCTCTACAAGAAATCTAAGACCAATAGATAGGTAGGCAGGGATGGTAGACGTAAAGTTTCTATCATACAACGTTAAGGGCCTAAGTTCTGCGGGGAAGAGATTTAAAATCTTAGAAGAGATCAAACACTATAACGCGGACGTAGTCTTCCTACAGGAGACGCACCTACAGGATACGTGGGTGAGTCAAATTGTACTCACCCACGTATCCTACGTGGTTCTATGGGGATTCTACCTCCAAACGCGCACGCGGTGTGGCAATCGGCATTGCAAAGGGGATAAGGTTTGCTTTGGAGACAAGGTTGACAGACCCAGAGGGCAGATACCTATTTCTTAAGGGAAAATTAGGGAATACGGCCTGTACCCTTGCCAATATTTATGCCCCCAATATCCATCCAATAAAATATATGGTGAGAATCCTTGGAAGGTTAAAAAAAAATTCTCAGGGTTGCACGATTTTGATGGGGGACCTCAATCTATGTATGAACCCGAGAGAAGACATTATGTTCCGGGGGAGGGAGACAATGAACGCCCAGTTACAGAAACTAAAAAGAAGGATGCACGAATGTCAGCTGGTAGACACCTGAAGGGTCTTTCACCCCCACACACTTGACTACACGTTCTTCTTACCTCCACACGGAACGTATTCAAGGTTAGATTACATTCTAGTGGATCATAAGTTGTTGGATAAGATTACGGAAACCGATATTGGAGTGGTGACCATATCTGATCACGCACCAATAACTATGAAAATCCAGATCTCCACACAACAGAAGCAACACCCGACTTGGCATTTAAATGAAAGCTTGATACGGGAGGTAGGAGGGGCGGACAGGGTGGAAGAGGAACTCAAACAATTCTTATTTATAAATGACACGGGGGAAATATCTAGTGCCGCCCTCTGGGAGACGCACAAAGCGTACATTAGGGGGATTTTGATCTCCGAAGGGGCGAGAAGGAAACAAGAGAAGAGTAGAAAGTGGGATACATTGGTCCAAGAAATAACTTTCTTAGAACAAAAACACAAAAAAACGCTCTCTAAATATACTTATCGCAACCTAACCTTTAAAAGAGAGGAATTAAAGGAAATCCTAAAGCAGGACACCAAGAATTTTTTTTTATAGTATTGCTAGAGAGAGGTACCTCTGGGGAAATAAATCTAGTAAGCACTTAGCTAAAATGGCCCAAACAGAAATGATATTGAAAAAATCAAAAAGTCAAACGGGGACCTGACCTATTCCACCAAGGACATTGCTGCGACTTTCAAGAATTATTATGAAGAACTATACAATATAAATCAGACGGGGGGGGGGGCAGGAGGGGGAAAAAGAGGCTAAAATCTGAGATTTCCTTGTGAAAGCCAGATTACCCAAGATCGAAGATTTTGAAAGCTCTTATATGGATAGGCCTATAACCGAAGACGAAGTTAAAATGGCCCTGAAAAATACGGCGGTTGGGAAAAGCCCAGGGCCAGATGGGTTTACAGTGTTCTATTACAAGAAATTCAGCAATATACTGGTACCTAGGCTATGCAAGTACTTTAATGGACTAGGTGCCGAGTCTGAAATAAGTAAGGATGCTCTTACTGCATCTATAGCAATAATTTTAAAAGAAGGGAAGGACAGCTCACTGTGCTCAGGCTATAGGCCTATATTGTTATTAAATACTGATATTAAGCTTTTTGCGAAAATTCTTGCGGAGCGATTGAAAAAGGTCATGTATTTCTTAGTTCATCCGGATCAGGTGGGTTTCGTCCCCGGAAGAGAGGGTAAAGATAATGGTATAAGAGCACTCCTCCTGATCCAGAAGATAAGGCGGGATGGGTCCCCAGGTCTATTCATGTCAGTAGATGCCGAAAAAGCATTTGACAGGGTAGACTGGGGACTTATGCTGCAAACACTGGAAACGATGGGCCTGGGAAATAGGCTGATCAGCTGGATAAAGACATTATATCACCATCCCACCGCAAAAATTAAAATAAATGGAATATTGTCGGAGGCCTTCGAAATGAAGAATGGAACCCGGCAGGGCTGTCCTTTGTCCCCATTACTCTTTATATTATCCCTGGAACCATTACTAGCCACGATTTGAAATGATCCCAATATTAACGGGGTAAGGGTAGGAAAGGAGGAACATAAGTTGTCTGCCTTTGTGGACGATATTATATTCTACCTCTCAAAACCACTTAGTACAATCCCCAGGCTAAAGAAGATACTACAAAAATACGGGGCCATATCAAATTTTAAGATCAATATAGCTAAATCAGAAATATTGAATATAAATCTCAATAAAACAGAAATAAGTCAGGTAAAAGAGATCTGCACTTTTCCCTGGAGAAAGGAATTAAAATATTTAGGTATTAAACTGGCCAATTCGCCCAGGCAGATGTATAAAATAAACTATATCCCCCTCCTAAATTAGGTCAAAAGCGAGGTAAAAAAAATAATAAATAAACCCATCTCATGGATGGGTCGCATAAATTTGTTGAAAATGATAATAATTCCAAAAATATTATATACATTTCAGCTTAACCCAATAGCTCTCCCCCCTCAATTTCTCAGAATACTCAACTCAATTCTCATGAACTATGTGTGGAAAAACAAAAAACATTGCATCTCCTTAGCAATCTTAAAACAAGATAAACAATATGGGGGCCTCGCAGTACCCGATATTTGAAAATATCACCGAGCAGCTGTCCTGTCATGGGTGGTGGAATGGGCCAGGAATAGAACATGGAAAAGATGGGTGCAAATAGAAATGACACATGCTAATGTAACCCTGGGAAATATTATTTGGAACCCTACACAATTTAGAGCACTTGATAGTAATACCATTGAACTGACACGAGACACTTTGAGATTATGGGATAGGACACAGACACAAAAGGATAAGAAATATAATTCTCCACTAGTAAATTTAAAAGAAAACCCATATTTTGCACCGGGGGTAAGAAAAATCGGGGGGAACTGGATTAGGAAAGGAAAAGTTCACCTGGGGGATATAATAAAGGATGGGGAAATTAGGACAGATGATGAGTTGAAATCTAGAACAGATATTTGGGACCTAAACAAATGGTGTTACACTCAACTTCTGCATTTTGTCCAGTATCTACCTAGACCACTACGGTCGATGGAGGAGCTGACCCCATTAGAGAAACTATGCCACCGGGAGAATTTAAAGGGCACGGTCTCAAAACTATATAGGATGCTGGTAAGGTTAGATTCACAGGGGGAACCCCCTTTTGTACAGAAATGGGAACGGGAATTAGGAACACTGACCCATTCCTCTGCTATTGATATGCGTACGGGTGAGACCAACTATAAATGCATTTCGGGCTGGTAAATAAATATGGTATGATCTAGTTGATGCTGGTGTTGTCTCGTCGTGCCTAATCTGTGACACGAGTCACATCCGTCGCATGTTCTGTCTCTACTTGTTCTTCTTTTTGGGAAAAAATAAACAAATAAATAAATTATTAAAAAAAAAAAAAAAAAAAACAAGGGAGTAATTTATAATATAAGCAAATTTACCACAGATGATGCGAAACAGTTTAATGGAGACAAACAAGCATGTATCCATGAGCTGGTCTCTAGGGTCTGGTATCGGCTGATGTGGAAAAAAAAAGAAAAACAGAAAAAAAAAAGGAGCCTGCAGTAGCGGCGAAAAGGGGTGGACGTCATATGACGTCCACCCGAATTGGCGAGGGGTTCCTGCCGCCGTCATTTCCCTATGACGCGGTATGGAAGGGGTTAATGATGAAGTTTGAAAAACGTTGTTTTTTCTACATGCTGAAAAACAATGTTTTTTTTCATGCCGAAAAGTGATCGTGTGTACGCGCCATTATAGCTACTGTCAAGAGATTAGATCTATCCAACCAGACAATTTTTTAGTAAATGGTAAGGGTGGGAAATTCTTGCAATGCTTTAATTACTATCTGTGCTATTCTGCTTCAGTGACAAACTCACTCCTCATTTTTGTCTTCTGGTGTCACAAAGACAGTGAAGAAAAATCCCTCCAGTGGGGTCATGGACATCAAAGAAACGTACAAAAATTTTAGTTCTTCCCCGTTCTCGCTTCAAAATTTAAAAATAGAGTTAGACTTTAAGGAGAAATGTCAGTTATGCAAGGGCTCAAGGGATTTGGAAGACTGTTATGTACAACTTTTGTGCTTATATTGTACTTTATCACACAGTACATCTTTCATACATATACCTGTAATGAACCAACACAGTGAAAAGAGACCCAGAATTCTCCCCACGGTATGCATTGCCTTCTCAGAGACAAACTTCAATGGCATGAGCACAAATCCAATTAGATAAACTGCCCCAGCCACTATAAGGAAAATGGGGATATTGGGGTCAATGCTGCATTTATCGATGTATACGGCCCCTGTTGGCAAGACAGAATACATAAATCACACACATTGTACTCTAAAACGAGCAATACAATTGTTTCTATATGTAATTAAAAACAAATCATATAATGAAATTACCTATGACAATCATAGCTATGTTGAGTGGTGTGAAGATTACCAAAGTGCATATCTGTAAACCTGAAATTGTATCAAATGACATGTTAATTGTGGACAATTATATCACAAAGCTAAAGTTAAAGCAAAAAGCTAAAGCAAAAAAAGTTAGCTTATTCTAACCATGAGTTTGTTTTTATTTAAAAGGAAAAAAACTGCGATAATAAAAGGAAAATAAAAAATACAATCCGCATAAAGCAGCAGCTTAATGTGAGATATACACTGTGACAGGGGTCACTTTGGGTGGGGGGGGGGGTTATGCAACTCTGCTAACCTTGGAGAACTCTGGAAACTCCGTGTCCAGCTTCCCCAACCCCTTTTATGTGTAAAAAATGTGTGTGTATATATATATAATGTGTGTTGTCTCATGCTGTTGTGGACCCTTTGCTGTGGTTGTTTGGGGTGTGACTGTATTCTATTGTTCTATTGTGGCTGTCTGCCTCAACTATTATGGGATGTGTAAGTGTGTCTGCTGTGAGGAAAGAGGGAGAGAGACTCCTCCAGCAACCCCCTGCTGATAAGACTGTTTACTGATGAGAAGTTTGAACACAACTGACCTGTGTGTCCATTGTCATTGGACAGTTTAACCCGCCCTGTTTTCCAAGGGTGGGGGGAAGTATTTTAAAGTGGGATATCTGTGCAACATGTACTTGAATAAAGTAGTTTGCCCTTTTTAACTCTACACTGTGTTGGGACTGGTGGCTGGGTGGGCTAAAGAGTCTTGAATAGTGCTGGTCCTGGACAGAGGAAGCATTGGCAGGAGACATAGTCTTGGGTTTGTCACAATGGGTTGGCAGCAGCGGGATCGTGCTTCCTGGCTGTGAAGACTTTAAAAAATTTCCAAGATTGGGATAGCAGACTTCAGTCACCCCAGCGGAGATATGGCTCTAACATCAAAGTTCATGGGGCTACTGCAGATTGTCTTTTCAGCATTCAACAGGTCTGTGTCTGCGGATGAATACCTGGAGGTCAGGCAGCAGATTCGGGCAAGACACTGGATTAGAGCCCTCCAGGTTGCTGGTATGCAACAGAGCAAGTGCTTTCCAACCCCAGAACAGCAGGCCAGTGAACAATGGGAGTTACGGATCCAATTCCTGAGAGAGAGGCCCCAGGAGCAATGGGTGACTGAGTTGGATAGGCTGGTCCAGCAGGAGATAGAACTGTACAATCGGGCTATCAGTATCAGGCTCTGCAATAGCACGCGGAAGAGGAATATTAAGGGGAGAAAACAGAATGCTCTCCGGAGGGTTATTGAAAATATGAATTGTATCAAAACACAGAGTGGTCCTGTGGATACAGAGAAAATAAACAGTGCCATGTACATTTACCTTTCTCTTTTAGGGATACCTAGCTTTCACTTATTAACACTAATTGGATTATGATATACAGTATATGTTCCCATAGTTTGGTTGATCTGATCCTGACCGCATACAGGCATCTGGGTTGGCCAATCTGGGACCAGTGACAGCTCGTCATTATTTAATATCATATTGTTTATGTATTGTGGCAGAGCGTGGCTCTGTCACTATAAAATGATGATGAAATGGACACACGGTCTGCATATAGCCAGATTGCAGAGCTGCAGAGCGTAAATTTAAAAACAGAGAAAACTGCGCTGGCAGTTTTCTCATATTTTTTCTAATGCTACATGGGGCTCGGAGATCCTTTAGGCCTCGTACACACGATCGGACATATCCGATGAAAACGGTCCGCGGACCATTTCCATCGGATATGTCCGATCGGGAGTTTGATCCGATGGCGTGTACACACGCCATGACGTGGCGGTGACGCGGCGGTGACGTTGACGCCGCCACGTCGCCGCACCAGGAAGTTAAACACTTCCGCGCATGCGCCGAATCCATTCGGCGGCGGCTCGGCGGCGGCGCGGCGGCGGTGGGGGACGACATGTCTGCTGGTAAGTGTACTAACCAGCAGACATGTCGGGCGGACAGATTCCCACCGGATAGATTTCAAAGCATGCTTTGAAATCTGTCGGGTGGAGAAATCTGTCCGCTAGCCCATACACACGAGCGGAGATGTCTGCTGAAACGGTCCATCGGACCGTTTTCAGCGGACATATCCCCTCGTGTGTACGAGGCCTTAGAGATATGGGTGGGACGGGATCTCCAACCTGTGTCCAGGTTTTAAAGACAGCCTGCAAGCTGCCTTCCCAGGTGCAGACAGCTCATATAATGAAGGGCTGGGGAGAGCAGATGAGAGGAGGAAGGTGAAGTGTGTGCAGCAGTGGCTGCAAGACAAATGCTGTGTGCGGGACAAACGCTGTATGCGGGACAAGACGCTGTGTGCGTGAAAGGGCTTTGGAAGCTCTGTGCATCTAAGACTGACACTGGAAGATCTGGTTTAAGGTACCAGTAATTATAGCAGCAGTGCTGCTGAAGAGTAGCCAGGTGGGCTGGTGTTTTTCAGTTATCTTGTGAATATCGTTTAAACCCCTGCGTGGGATTCCTGAGTGGACTTTTATTTTGTTGTTCTCATTCAATAAACGTGGGCTACCACGCCCTTAACGAGATATACCTGTTTGGTGCGGACTCACTACAAGAAAAACGCATTTACCACTAGAGTTAAATACCCCCAATATTACAGTATATTAATATTTTATTTATTTTTATTCATATTTATTTTTATGTGTATTTTCTATTCATTTATGTCTTTCTTTCCCATTTTTAGTTAGTCGACTGTAAAGCCCCTAAAGAAGCGCATAAGAGTGCATAACATGTAGAACAAGTATTTGAACATCTCTTTACCGCTCTTCTGTAAACCTAACCACACTCTTGGACTGATTATTACGATGGAATAATTACTATTTATTTTCCTGGTCTCTGTGAAGTTTACTGATGGTTATTTACAGTAGTGGTATTTTAAATCCATTTTAAAAAAGCATGCATAATTGATTGTGCCATTTAAACCTGGGGCGATTATTGGCTTTTATTTAAAGCGGATGTCCCTCTGAAAAAAAATATTAAAAGCCAGCAGCTACAAATACTACAGCTGCTGACTTTTAATATTAGGACACTTACCTGTCCCGGAGTCCAGCGGCGTCCGCATCAGAGGACGAGCGATCGCTCGTCACCCTGCTGCTCCCCCCTCCATCCACGATGAGGGAACCAGGAAGTGAAGCGCTCCGGGTTCACTGCGACCGCCGATTGGCTCCCGCTGTGTGCTGGGAGCCAAGTGTTCCCAGCACACAACGGCGGGGACGGGATGTGGGAAAAAAACCTGTCTTTTACCCGACTGTGTGGCCGAGAGTGGGTGCAAATACCTCTCTTTAGACAGGTATCTGCACCCCCCTGAAATGTGTCAAATGTGACACCGGAGGGGGGGAGGGTTCCGATCAGCGGAAGTTCACTTTAGGGTGGAGCTCCGCTTTAAAAAATCCATCTACTTTGTTGTTGAAGTATAACATTGTCAAAATGAACATTAAGGGCACAGAAATGTTGTTTAAGCATATTTTTGTGACCAAAAATTACATGGTGTGCCCCTGGCAGTGGCGGCTGGTGCTCAAAATTTTTGGGTGGTGCAAACAAACGGAAAAAAAACATCAATTGCAGCCTCACTGTGCCCATCAAATGCAGCCACTGTGCCCATCAATTGTCTCCACTGTGCCATCAAACACAGCCACTGTGCCCATCAATTGTCGCCACTGTGCCATCAATTGTCGCCACTGTGCCATCAATTGTCGCCACTGTGCCATCAAACGCAGCCCCTGTGTACCCTTTATTTTGAACATCTGAAATTATGGGCCAGATTCAGGTAGATGGGCGCTTCTTTACTGTGGAGTAACGTTTCTCATTTATGTTACTCCGGCGAAACTTTAGCAGCAAGTACTGTTATTCACATAGCACTTGCTCCTAAAGTTGCGGCGGCGTGTCGAAAATGAGCCGGCGGAATTCAAATTGGGCGGGTAGGGGGCGTGTATTATTATAACTAGGCGCGATCCCGCGGCGAACGTACTGCGCATGCGTCGACTGTCAGTGCGCATGCTCCAAATTCTGTCAGTGAACGTCAATGACGTCAATCCCCATTCACGGACGTTTTACGCAAACGACTCAAATTATTTTTTTTTCGACGCGATGACGACGGCCATACTTAACATAGGATACTCCACTAGGGGGCTGCTTTATCTTTACGCCGCGTATCTCTTACGGAAACGTCGGAAAGTCACTGCGTCGCGCCCGAATACGATTGTGAATTTCCGATTCCCGCTGATTAACATATTCTCGGCGTTAATCAGCGGGAACGCCCCGCGCACCATTTTTAAAATTGAAGTTACGATACGACGGCAAAATACAATTACGCCGCTCGTATAGTAACTCCAACCCGGCGTTTCATGTTTTCTGACTAAAGAAAACAGAAACGCCGGCTCAAAGTGAAAGTTAGGCTGGAGTATCACTGATACTCCAGCCTAACTCTACCTGAATCTGGCCCTATATATTTATAGCATATACGGCTTACTTAATCTTTTACAGATGGAACTTATTGAAAAATCACGACAGGGTCAAATTGAGTAATTTTAGAATTTTGTTTCTTTCTACAACTAAAGCCATTTGGAAATAAAAAGTTGTAATTAAGCAATTTTCACTTCCCTCCTCATGCCTTGCATGACCGTTCATTTATTTTTTTTTAAAGCAGAACTAAACCCATCAATTAGACTGTTGCCCAGAACAGTTACAATCAAAAAATGCCATAAATGCTGACTGTCAAAGTTTCTTGTGCTCCCAAGTGAACTGTGAAGCCATTAAATGTCTGGTGTCATAAATGATCACATGTGCAGCACCGTGGCAACTGCATGTCAAAAAGGTGCCAAGATGGCAGTTTCCTTGCCCGTAAAGAATAGGATGGTTTAATTCTCCTTTTATGAATCAATCTGTTATTTTGGGAAGCCACAACCCTTTTGCTTTACCGTAATCAAATGCTTATCTTTATATCCTTTGTTTCAAATGGCTGCAAAGTGAATCTGCCTCTCTTTTGGCATATTCAAAACGTTCAATTTCTAGTGATTTTTATAACTCTCTATCCAGAATATTGCATATAATTGCCTACACGTATGCATTCTCTGCATACCAGATCCTGTTGCCAACTGTTGGACTTTTATATTGAGTAGTGGACAGATTGCCATCCCTTTCCTTATAATTTATATCCAGAAAGAATATTTTCTTCTCATTTAAATTAAGGGTACATTTTATATTCTGTGTATTCTTGTTGAGGGTCTGCAAATCCATGCAAAACAGCATTTGCACCATTCCACAAAATGTCATCTGTGTGCCTGTGTCAAAAAAAAGGGTGTGGCACGTGTATATAGACAAAGGCATTCATAAAAATTGGAGGAAATTGTGTAGAGGGACATTTGAATTGTGTTTGTTGTGCTGCATATGGGCTTTGAACATAACTTCCTGTTTTTCCCTCATTCCACAATTCCATCAAATTTCTTGAGACCCTCAAACACAATACATAGAATTCATAATTCACCCCTACTTTCAATGGAAATTAAATATCTTTTGGAGGATATTTCAATCTCATTGAGCACACAAAGATATGCATTTGAATAAAGCACAAAAAAACGATTGTGGCTTCCTTTGGTGACAGTTTCATCCTGAAAAAGAACAGAGTGATGCAAGGCCTGAATCACAGGCCTGAAGAGGAAGTAAAATGACCAGTTGGAACTTTTTCCCATCAACAAATGTAAATCTTGTAACCTATTGAGAAAACACTGATCTTAATTTCAGAACTATATTCTGATTTCTAAAGTTATTCCATTTGAACTTGCCCTCACATATCGAAGAGCTCCATCTTTAAAAAAAAGTAATTCATGGTCATTACAAATGTCATATTTCAATCCAGATGTTACATATTGAAATATTGCCTGTGCCATGAGCAACACAGGAAAGGCAGGGGGAGATTAGAGAGCTGAATCCATGGCTAAAGACCTGGTGTAGGAAGGAGGGATTTGGGTTTCTAGAGCACTGGGCTGAATTTTCATTGGGGTGCAACTTATATGCTAAAGATAGTTTGCACTTGAATGGAAGGGGGTCTCTTGTGCTGGGGGAGAGGGTTATGAGAATGCTGGAGGAGTATTTAAACTAGACTTGAGGGGGAGGGTGAACTAGAATTACATCAGGCACACAGGTCAGTTAGGGGTCAGACATTAATGGAGAGTGGAATGGGGATAGATGGAGGTGGGGTTATGGCAGGTGACAAGAAAGTTCCCATGTTGCAAACAGCCATTGGAAATTATAGTGCCATTTGCACTACTAAAAATTATATGAATTATATGAAAAACACCAGCGAAAAATGTAACAATACATTTAAGTGTTTGTTCACCAATGCCAGAAGCCTGCCAAGCAAAACAGGTAAGTTGGAAGCTCTGGTGCATGAGGAGAGCTATGATGTAATCGGTATTGCTGAAACTTGGCTTCAATCCTCACATGACTGGGCTATTAATATTCCTGGCTATGCTCTCTTTCGGAAAGACAGGGTAAAAAGGAAAGGTGGAGGGGTCTGTCTCTATGTGAGAAGTGACCTCAAAGCAAGCGTGAAAGAGGACCTGGTTGATGGAGAGTGTGATGAAGTTGAAGCATTATAGTTGGAACTGCATACAGATGTGCGTAGTTCAAAGTTAATCATTGGAGTTTGTTATAGACCACCCAATGTTAATGAGGACGTGGAGACTCGGCTCCTTGCACAGATGGAAAGGGCTGCAAGGGCTGGGACAGTGATAATAATGGGGGATTTTAATTACCCAGAAATTGACTGGAATGATGGAATTTCTGGGACAGTTAAAGGACAAAAATTGAAAAAACCTATTGCAGGATAATTTTATGGTCCAGTTTATTGAGGTCCCAACTAGGAATGATGCTCTGTTGGACCTGGTAATCTCAAACCATGCAGAGCTTATTACTAAAGGAACACCTGGGTAGCAATGATCATAACATGATTTCATTTAATGTTAACTATAAGCAAGAAATACATACAGGAAAGATAAAAACACTTAATTTCAGAAGAGCAAATTTTCAAAGGATGAGGACTGCTCTCCAGGACTTGGACTGGGAGGGAATATTGGCACCGATGAACACAGAACAGAAATGGGAATTCTTCAAAAAGACTCTTTGGAACCTCACTGCAAAGTATATTGCCATGGGCAATAAGTTTAAAAGGCTAAAGATAAAACCTATGTGACTCACGGTCAAAGTTAAAAAAGCTATAAACAATAAGAAAATAGCTTTTAAAAAAATAAAAATGAAGGAACACTAGTGTCGTTTAAATGTTACAAAGAATATAATAGAATATGTCAAAAGGAAATCAAGGATGCAAAAATTCAAAATGAACGACAGATTGCAAAATATAGTAGGACAAACCCAAAAAAAATCTTTAAATATATTAATAGTAAAAAGGTCAAGTCTGAGCATGTAGGCCCTTTACAAAATGATCTGGAGTGGGTGACTGAGGACAAAGAGAAGGCAAATTTATTAAATGCTTTCTTCAGCTCTGTGTATACAATGGAGCATGGGGAGCTCATGTCCATAATGGGGGTGGGAGTGACACAGCCCCAAATCCACAATGGCTCAAAGGTGATATGGTCCAGAAATATTTAGACAGAATTGTAACGGCTACCCAAGTAGGGAGAGGGTATCAGCCGTTGGAGACGTCCTTTCCCCTGGCAAGTTGCTATGCAAGTAAGTCCAGTATAAACTCATCCACGAGAGCCAGAGGGAGAGTCAGGTCCAGTTGTAAGACGGACAGAATAAATATCCCATCGCATGCCCTTTCAAAAACGAGACAGGCTACATTTTGAAGGGTCAAGTAGACTAACTTTAATGGTACATTTCTTGGTTTATATCTAGTTACAAACTTGTGAGTACTCAAGGAACAATGGAACTCTCCCCCCCTCCCTCCACAGGCCCCAAGTTAGACACCCTGGCACCAAGCCAACGAAGCCACATTCCTTTCTCAAATAGACTTCAATCAACCCCCAGAACAATACTCAATCACTAAATGATAAACACAGGTCTTTCACACACACAATAGATCAATTAACCTTTGGGATAGACAGGTGCATTAGCATACCTAATCTACATCTAGACAGACAGAGGATATTTACACTTCATAATATCCCACTGCATGATTATTATAGATGTACAGGCAAAATACATAGTTCCGTTACAAGAATAAAGGTGGATAAAGCACCTGGACCAGATGGCATTCACCCACGGATCCTAAAAGAATTGAGCTCTGAAATTTCAAAGCCACTGTATCTAATATTTAGGGACTCATTAATGACAGGAATAGTACCACTGGATTGGCGTAGAGCCAATGTGGTGCCTATATTTAAAAAGGGAACAAAGTCTTTACCAAGTAACTATAGACCTGTTAGTTTAACTTCTATAGTTGGGAAGATACTGAAATGTTTAAAAAAAGATCACATGGATGAGTTCTTGCTGGTAACAAACTATTTAAGCGGCAGACAGCATGGATTCATGAAAGAAAGAAGTTGTCAGACAAACCTGATTTCCTTTTATGAAGAGGTAAGTAAAACCCTGGACAGAGACGTCGCTGTGGACGTGGTATACTTGAATTTTGCAAAAGCGTTCGATACAGTTCCCCACACACGGCTCATGTGTAAGGTAAGGTCTACAGGATTGGATATATCAGTTTGTAAATGGATAGAAAACTGGCTGAAAGACAGAATTCAGAGAGTTTTGGTTAATGATTCTTACTCTGAATTGTCCAAGGTTATCAGCGGAGTACCCCAAGGTTCGGTGTTGTGTCCCTTACTTTTCAATATATTTATAAATGATATTGGGTCTGAGATCCAAAGTAACATTTCTGTTTTTGCAGATGACACCAAGCTATGCAGTGGAAAAACGTCCTTGCAGGAAGTCTCCAATTTACAAGCCGACCTCAATGCTCTGTCTAAGTGGGCGAATAAGTGGCAGATGAGGTTTAATGTTGATAAATGTAAAGTTATGCACTTAGGGGCTAAGAATATGCATGCATCATACATGCTAGGGGGAGTTCAACTGGGGGGATCTGTAGTGGAGAAGGATCTGGGGGTTTTAGTTGATCATAAGCTCAATAATGGCATGCAATGCCAAGCTGCGGTTTTCAAAGCGAGCAAAGTCCTTTCTTGTATTAAGAGAGGTATGGACTCCAGAGATAGAGATATCATTTTGCCCCTGTACAAATCATTAGTAAGACCTCATCTGGAATATGCAGTCCAGTTTTGGGCACCAGTTCTCAAAAAGGATATCGGAGAACTGAAGAAAGTGCAGAGAAGGGCAACCAAAGTGATAAGAGGCATGGAGGAGCTCAGCTATGAGGAAAGATTAGAAGAACTGAATTTTTTCACTCTTGAGAAGAGGAGAATAAGGGGGGATATGATCCACATGTACAAATATATAAGAGGTCCATATAGGGAACTTGGTATTGAGTTATTCACTTTAAGGTCAACACTGAGGACAAGGGGGCACTCTTTACGTCTAGAGGAAAAGAGATTTCACCTCCAAATACGGAAAGGTTTCTTCACAGTAAGAGCAGTGAAAATGTGGAACAGACTCCCTCCAGAATTGGTTCTGGCCAGCTCAGTAGATTGCTTTAGGAAGGGCCTGGATTCTTTCCTAAATGCACATTATATAACTGAGTACTAAGATGTGTAGGTAAAGTTATGGGTATGAGGTTGGGTGTATGGGATTGTACTGTGTTTTATTTTGTTTGTTTATTTTTTTTTTATGGTTGAACTGGATGGACTTGTGTCTTTTTTCAACCTGACTAACTATGTAACTATGTTGCAAAATTAAGGATAACCATAGATGCCCTTTAATGTCCATATCTCAATACTGGTCAACTTATCAACTTATCAAGGTCTCGATTTTTTGTTAACTGTAATAAAACTTAACAAGGGTGAATGTGATAAATATTGTGGGCCAGATTCAGGTAGAGTTACGCTGGAGTATCAGTGATTCGCCAGAATAACTCACACTTTGAGCCGGCTTATCTGTTTTCTGTAGTCAGAAAACAAGATATGCCGGGATTGAGTTCAGATACGAGCGGCGTAATTGTATTTCGCCGTCGTATCGGAACTGCAATTTTAAAATGGGCGCTCAGGGCGTTCCCGCTGATTTACGCCAAGAATATGTAAATCAGCGAGAGACGGAAATTCACGATCGTACGCAGGCCCGACGCAGTGACTTTCCGACGTTTCCGTAAGCGATACGCGGCGTAAAGAAAAACATGCCCCCTAGGTGGAGTATCCTATGTTAAGTATGGCCGTCGTCATCGCATCGAATGAAAAAAGTTTAGCGTCGTTTGCGTAAAACGTCCGTGAATGGGGATTGACGTCATTGACGTTCACTGACAGAATTTGGAGCATGCGCACTGACAGTCGTCGCATGCGCAGTACGTTCGCTGCGGGATCGTGCCTAGTTTAAATAATACACGCCCCTACCCGCCCAATTTGAATTCTGCCGGCTCATTTTCGCTACGCCGCCGCAACTTTAGGAGAAAGTGCTATGTGAATAACAGTACTTGCTCCTAAAGTTTCGGCGGAGTAACGTAAGTGACAAACGTTACTCCAAAATAAAGATCCGCTCTCCTACCTGAATCTGGCCCTATGTTGGCAAAACAAAACGTCGGTTTAAAAGAAGAACTTTAGACCGTCTGTTGCATGTTGCATCTGGTAATCTTGGATCTCTAGTTGCAATGCAATTGCCATGCAATTTCTTAATCACAAAAAGGATACCTAAACTGTTTTCTTCTGCACTTTACTGGGTTCAATGAAATCCACAACAGGTAATTTCAACTGAAAGCTTCCTACCACATCCAATGTGCGGAAAACTAGTGATTGTTGTTATACCAGAGATTGTCTGAGAAAAGCTTCTGACACCATCTCCTGAGGAAGTGCAGTAGCAGTGAATTTTAAACCTTCCAGCACTGGTGGCCAGTGGTTACTTGCCTGATCACAGCGATAGATTCTTCTAAATTAGGCAAGGCCCCGGGCCCAGGCGGGCTAAACCTTTATTACAAAACCTTTCAGGATGTTCTCTCTCCCTATGTTTTGTATGTGCCTACAATTCTGAACTTGTGTAAAAAAGAACTACGATTACACAACTTAGCGCCAAAGGATATACCGCTTAATGCAAATAAAAAAAATAATAGACAATATGATAAAATGAAAAATAAAAAAAATATATATAATTCTTCTATAATAACCCAGAAGAATTAAGAAGGAGATGCTGTTTAAAATAAACAAAACTTATTAAGGGTATTTAAAATACTATAAAATAGACTAACAAGTCTGTTCAAGTAATAGAATACAAACAGCGCTGATGTTAAGTGACAGAAAGTGTGTGATAGGCAGTGCTTCTTAAAATGTCCAAACAGAAGTTCTTAGAGAGAATAGCAGTGTGCACCTTCCACCACACTCTTCCAATCCACCGCGTGTAAACAGTCTCCCCCTCAGGGTTCAAACTCACCAGAAAAAGATGAATAATTAGCCTTTCAATGAAATCAATTCATTAACCACCGGGTGGAAGACTCTATTGTTCTGACAGGACGTCATATGAAGCCACCGAGCACCCGCGATTGCCCAGTTACTGGGCAGGGACGTGGAGCTCTGTGTGTAAACACAGAGTTCCACGTCCTATCAGGGAGAGAGGAGAGCGATCTGTGTATCTTGTACATAGTCAGCAGTCACCTCCCTCCCCCTACAGTTAGAACACAAACTATGCTACACATTTAACCCCTTCCCCCGCCTCCTAGTGGTTAACCCCTTCCCTGCCAGTCACATTTATACAGTTATCAGTGCATATTTATATATAATAGATTTATAATGTCACAAAAGTGTCCGATGTGTCCGCTATAATGTCGCAGTCCCAATAAAAAAATGCAGATCGCCGCCATTACTAATAAAAAAATAATAATAATAAAAATGCCATAAAACTATCCCCTATTTTGTAAACGCTATAAATAAACCAATCGATAAATGCTTAGTGCATTTTTTTACCAAAAATAGGTAGACGAATACGTATCGGCCTAAACTGAGGAAAACATTTTTTCTATATATATTTTGGGGGATATTTATTACAGCAAAAAGTAAAAAATATTGCATTTTTTTTTCAAAATTGTTGCTCTATTTTTGTTTATAGCGCAAAAAATATAAACCGCAGAGGTGATCAAACACCACCAAAAGAAAGCTCTATTTGTGGGAAAAAAAGTACGCCAATTTTGTTTGGGAGCCACAGCGCACGACCGCGCAATTGTCAGTTAAAGCGACGCAGTGCCGGAGGCTGAAATTTCGCCTGGGCAGGAAGGGGGTAAAACCTTCTGGGGCTGAAGTGGTTAAGCATGAACCTCTGCAGGATGCATCTACCAGGAAATCAACTGCATGGATGGACCTCAAACATACAGATAAACAGAGAAGGGGCAAAACATAGCGTAATCCTGTTTTAACCACTTCCTTACTGGGCACTTATAACCCTTCCTGACCAGGTGAAATTTCAGCTTCTGGCACTGCGTCGCTTTAACTGACAATTGCGCGGTCGTGCGACGTGGCTCCCAAACAAAATTGGCGTCCTTTTTTTCCCACAAATAGAGCTTTCTTTTGGTGGTATTTGATCATCTCTGCAGTTTTTATTTTTTGCGCTATAAACAAAAAAAGAGCGACAATTTTGAAAAAAAGTCAATATTTTTTACTCGTTACTATAATAAATAGCCCATTTTTTAAAAAATAAAATAAAAAATATTCTCAGTTTAGGCCGATACGTATTATTCTACATATTTTTGGTAAAAAAAAAAAAAAATCGCAATAAGCGACTGGTTTGCACAAAAGTTATAGCGCATACAAAATAGGGGACAGAATTATTATTAATTTTTATCATTTTTTTTTTACTAGTAATGGCGGCGATCTGCGATTTTTATTGGGACTGCGACGTTATGGTGGACACATCGGACACTTTTGACACATTTTTGGCGCCATTCACATTTATACTGAGATCAGTGCTATAAAAATGCACCAATTACTGTATAAATGTGACTGGCAGTGAAGGGGTTAACACTAGGGGGGCATGGAAGGGGTTAAATTTATTCTGGGTGTGTTCTAACTGTTTGGGGGGAGGGGGGTGACTGGGGGAGGTGACCGATGCTGTGTCCCTATGTACAAGAGACACAGATTGGTCACCTCACTCCCTGACAGGACATGGATCTCTGTGTTTACACACAGAGATCCATGTCTTGTCCCTGTAACCGCCGATTGCGAGTGCCTGGCGGACATCGCGGCCGCCGGGCACGCGCATCGGCATCTCAGGAATGCAGCGGGCACGCGCGCGCCGCCGGCGGCCACGCGCGCGCCGCCGGCGGCGCTCGCGCGCCCTCTAGTGGCCATTAAAAGCACAGGGCGCATATATGCGCCCTGTCAGAGATTCAGGACAGCCCGACGGCCGCAAATATTCGTACGGCCGTCGGGAAGTGGTTAATTGTAAAAAGGCATAACCCTACTGCTTGTGCACTTTTTTCTTCCACACTTTTCCCTTCCACATATCTTTCTATTAATGTGCTTTGATACAGCACTTTGGGAACATCCAACCTCTTCATTATGGAGGGTGTCAATGATGGTTTTCTGCACAACTGTCAGGTCAGCAGTCTTTCCCATGATTGTGATTCCTACTGAACCAAACTGAGAGACCATTTAAAGGCTCAGGAACCCTTTGCAGGTGTTATGGCTTAATTAGCTGATTATAGTCAGCTGATTAGCTGTCTTTGAGCCTAGAATATTGCACTTTTTCACAGTATTCAAATTTTCTGAGATTGTGGATTTGGGGTTTTCATGAGCTGTAAGCCATAATCACCACAATTATGACAAAATCTTGCTTTGCATGTATTGAGTCTATCTCATCTATTAATTTCCCATTTTATGTTGCAATAGTGAAATAAATGAACTTTTGCACAATATTCAAATTTTTAGAGTTTCGCCTGCATGTGGGGCTTTAAATAGCTGCCTTGGTCACTCCTGCTTTGTAACCCTTACCATATCAGGATTCAGCAATGACTAAGGGATCGCTCAAATGTGGAAGTATACCAATTTGTGGTTTTCTTTGTTTATGGTATCCTAGAATGTGCTGAGATGTTTTCTACCTATCAAAGTTTGTTAGCAGATATATAATCTGTTACTTTTACTTACCAGTGGAGCGTGTATTAGGAGATGGAGAATCAGACATAGTGAGGATTTCTGAAAGAAATGTATGATGAAAATAATAAATATGACTCGTTTAAATAGCCATTTTATTTTGGACTGTATGTTATACTTTTCTTTAAAGTGATTGTAGTCAGAAGATTTTTTAACTTCATGCATCCCAAAAATTGAACTTCCACTTTAAGGGAAGGTGACCCCCTGACATGCAACATTTGGCATGTCATTTATTTGGGGGGGGGAGTGGAAACCCTCTTTTTAGAGGGTTCCAGCTCCCACTTCCTCCCGGGGCACCGCGGCACTGTAAGGATGTTTACCTCTCCCCCCTCCCTCTCATCAATCGACTGGGACACATCACAGGTCCCAGATGATTGCCCAGCCAATCACGACGCGCAACGCGAATGCTCAGTGCGTGCATGGCTGTGAAGCCACGGCCGGGCGCCCACAGTCATGATGCCGGTGCTGCAGAGAGGAGGGGAAACGAGCGGGCCTTCGTACGCCCGCATCTCTGAGTGTCCGATTAAAAAAACACTTTTTGTAGCTGCTGACTTTTATATTGGTGGAACTCCGCTTTAAGATAAAAAGCCTTCTGTGTGCAGCAGCCACCCCAGCACCGCCTTAAACTTACCTTAGCCCCTTTTCTATCCAGCATTCTCCAGGACTGCCTCGACCATCAAGGACTCCCCTCCTGACTGGCTGAAGCACAGCAACAGCACCATTGGCTCCAACTGCTTTCAACCAAAGTCAGTTAGACAATCAGGAGAGAGAGGGGGCGGGGCCAAATCAGAGCTCTGTGTCTGAATGGACACACAAAGCTGTGACTCAGCTCGGTTGCCCCATAGCAAGCTGCTTGCTTTTGGGGCACTCGACACGAGGGAGGGGGGCTGAAGAGGTACGCGTAACCCGAGAAGAGGAGGATCCAGGCTGCTCTGTGCAAAATAATTTCACAAGGCAGGTAAGTATAACATGTTTGTTATTTTCATGGGAAAAAAATAGACTTTACAATCATTTTAAGTTTCCAGGTATACACTCTCTTCACCATGGAAAAATAGTGTTGATACACACAGATTGAAAAGAAATGCAAAAAAACTTTTTTGGATGAAGTGGAAAATGTTAAGCTCGGCTGGGCTAAAATATTCTGAAAGCTGTCACTGGAGACTCCCAGAATGCATAGTCATAGGATGCAACTGATTGGATGCAGCCACTGTTCAGCTAACAATTTTCAACCCAGTTTCTTTTATTTTTAAATGTCAGGCAGGATGCGTCTGGCAGGGCCACTCACAAATCAATTACAGTCAGTTTATCAGGAACTGACTGAAATTTGCTCATTGTATGGCAAGCTTTAACCCATCGCCACCCGATCACATTAGATATACTCACCCCTGCTGACCTGTGATGTTTGATTTGACCAAGCACAAGTTTGTCAGCATATTACAGCCAATCATTATGGCTGTACACCTGCTGATCGCCTGTGGCCAATCACAGCACAGAGTTCTGTGTTGACAAACACACAGAACACTGTACAGAGAGATCAATCTGGCTGTTTCTCCTCCCTGGAATCAAATCAACTGCCCGTTGATGTTAACCCCTTCCCAGCCAGTGTCTTTAGTACAATGTACAGTATTATCACTGTATTAGTGTCACTAGCGATGTCAGTGTCAGTTAGTGACCCTCCCAGCAAGGGTCTATTGGGACCAGATTGCTGACCACATTATCACAATGACACTATAAGTCGCTATACACCGCCATTACTAATTTAGCATTTATAACTGCATAAATTCCTGTGTATACTGCATTACCAAAAGTATTAGGACATCTGTTTTTACACGCACATGAACTTTAACCACTTAAGGACCGTCTACTGCACATTTACGTTGGCAGAATGGCACGGCTGGGCACATCAACGTATATATACGTTGATTTTAGTACCCAGCCGTGGGTCACGGGCGCGCGCCCGCAACCCGGTCCGAAGCACCGGGACCGGGACCGCGGGATTCGCGGACCCGATCGCCACTGGAGTGCGGCGATCCGTCCCTGGAGCGGAAGAACGGGGAGAGCCGTGTGTACACACGGCTTCCCCGTGCTTCTCTGTGGCCGCAGCATCGATCGCGTCATCCCTGTAATAGGGGGACGCGATCGATGATGTCACACCTACAGCCACACCCCCCTACAGTTGTAAACAAACACATTAGGTCACACATCCCCTACAGCGCCACCTGTGGTTAACTCCCAAACTGCAGCTGTCATTTCCACAGTAAACAATGCAATTTAAATGCATTTTTTGCTGTGAAAATGACAATTGTTCCAAAAATTTGTCAAAATTGTCCGAAGTGTCCGCCATATTGTCGCAGTCACAAAAAAAATCGCTGATCGCCGCTATTAGTAGTAAAAAAAAAAGAATTAATAAAAATGCAATAAAACTATCCCTTATTTTGTAAACGCTATAAATTTTGTGCAAACCGACCGATAAACGCTTATTGTGATTTTTTTTACCAAAAATACGTAGAAGAATACGTATCATCCTAAACTGAGGAAAAAAAATGTTTTTTATATATTTTTGGGGGATATTTATTATAGCAAAAAGTAAAAAATATTGCATTTTTTTTAAAATTGTCGCTCTATTTTTGTTAATAGCGCAAAAAATAAAAACCGCAGAGGTGATCAAATACCACCAAAAGAAAGCTCTATTTGTGGGAAAAAAAGGACGCCAATTTTGTTTGGGAGCCACGTCGCACGACCGCGCAATTGTCAGTTAAAACGAAGCAGTGCCGAATCGCAAAAAGGGGCAAGGTCCTTTACCTGCATTTTGGTCCGGGTCTTAAGTGGTTAATGGCATCCTAGTCTTAGTCCATAGGGTTCAATATTGAGTTGGCCCACCCTTTGCCGCTATAACATCTTCATCTCTTATGGGTAGGCTGTCTACAAGCTTTAGGAGTGTGTCTATGATAATGTTTGACCATTCTTCCAGAAGTGCATTTGTGAGGTCGGGCACTGATGTGGACGAGAAGGCCTGGCTCGCAGTCTCCGCTCTAATTCATCCCAAAGATGTGCTATCTGTTTGGGGCCAAGACTCTGTGCAGGCCAGTCAAGATCCTCCACCTCAAACTTGCTCATCCATGTCTTTATGGACCTTACTTTGTGCATTGGTCCAAATCATTTGGTGGAGGGAGATTATGGTGTGGGGTTGTTTTTCAGGGGTTGGGCTTGGCTCTTTAGTACCAGTGAAAGGAAATCGGGCATCAGCATACCAGCCCCTTCCTGTTCCAACTGCGCACCAGTACACAAAGCAAAGGTCCATAAATACATGGATGAGTGAGTTTGATGTGGAGGAACTTAACTGGCCTGCACAGAGTCCTGCCCTCAACCTGATAGACCACCTTTGGGATGAATTAGAGTGAAGACTTTGAGCCAGGATCTCTCGTCCACATTAGTGTGTGACCTCACAAATGCGCTTCTGGAAGAATGGTCAAAAACATTCCCATAGACACACTCCTAAACCTTGTAGACACCCTTCCCAGAAGAGTTAAAGATGTTATAGCAACAAGGGGTGGGCCAACTCAATATTCAACCCTATGTACTAAGACTGGGATGTTATTAAAGTCCATGTGTGTGTAAGGGCAGGTGTCCCAATTACTTTTGGTAATATAGTGTGTGTGTATATATATATATATATATATATATATATATATATATATATATATATACATACAGTATCTCACAAAAGTGAGTACACCCCTCACAAACCCCTCTAAACCGACATAAATGGCTGTGTGTTGGGTTATTTTGAGGGGACAGCAAATTTACATTGTTATACAAGCTGTACACTCACTACTTTACATTGTAGCAAAGTGTCATTTCTTCAGTGTTGTCACATGAAAAGATATAATGAAATATTAGCAACATTTTGTGAGATACTGTGAGATACTGTACATATAGCCAGTACCTCGGTATTGATCAATTTTTATTTTTATATATATATATATATATATATATATATATATATATATATATATATATATAATATATATACCATAATTTGTAGACTATAACTTTCACAGATTAAATAGTGTACACTGCTTTGGGTTATTTTTACCAAAGACATGTAGCAGAATACATGTTTGCATAAATTTATGAAGAAATTTGAATTTATTTGATATGTTTTATAACAAAAAGTAGAAAATATTGTTTAATTTTAATCTTTTTTGTTTACAAAATAAATTATATATTAAAAAAAAAACTGTGGTGATCAAATGCCACAAAAAGAAACATATTTTTCTGTTAAAAAAAATATAAATTTCAGATAGGTACAGTGTTGCATGACCAAGCAATTCCCAATTAAAGTAGCACAGTGCTGAGTAGAAAAAAATACCCTGGTCATGAAGGGGGTAAAACCTTCCTATGGACAAGTGGTTAAACTTTCAGTACATAAAAAAGACTGCTGTTGCTAAGGCCGCGTACACACGATCGAATTTATCTGCTGGAAACGGTCCGACGGACCGTTTCAGCAGACGCGATCGTGTGAACGGGCGGACAGACAGGTTTTTCCAGCAGACAAATTTTAACCACTTTAGCCCCGGACCATATTGCTGGTCAAAGACCAGAGCACTTTTTGTGATTCGGCACTGCGTCGCTTTAACTGACAATTGTGCGGTCGTGCGATGTGGCTCCCAAACAAAATTGGCGTCCTTTTTTCCCCACAAATAGAGATTTCTTTTGGTGGTATTTGATCATCTCTGCGGTTTTTATCTTTTGCGCTATAAACAAAAATAGAGCGACTATTTTGAAAAAAATTCAATATTTTTTACATTTTGCTATAATAAATATCCCCAAAATATATATAAAAAAATGTTTTTTTTCCTCAGTTTAGGCCGATACGTATTCTTCTACATATTTTTCGTTAAAAAAATCGCAATTAGCGTTTATTGATTGGTTTGCGCAAAATTTATAGCGTTTACAAAAAAGGGGGTCGTTTTATGGCATTTTTATTAATATTTTTTTTTTTACTAGTAATGGTGGCGTTTAGCGTTTTTTTTTCAGTACTGCGACCTTATGGCGGACACATCGGACAATTTTGACACATTTTTGGGACCATTGGCATTTTTATAGCGATCAATGCTATAAAAATGCATTGGATTACTATAAAAATGCCATTGGCAGTGAAGGGGTTAACACTAGGGGGCAGGGAAGGGGTTAAGTGTATTCCTGGGTGTGTTCTAACTGTATGGGGGGGGTTGACTCACTAGGGGAAATCACTGATCTTCTGTTCATACATTGTATGAACAGAAAATCAGCGTTTCCCCCGCTGACAGGACCGAGAGCTTTGTGTTTACACACAAAGCTCCCGGTCCCCGCTCTGTAACGAACGAGCAAGCGTGCCCGGCAGCGATCGCGCCCACCGGGCACGCGTGCGGGACTCGGGGGACGCGCGCCCCCCCTAGCGGCCGCTAAAGGGAGGACGTAGAGCTACGTGCTGGGAACCCATCTGTCCGACATTTCTGCTGGTTAGTACACTAACCAGCGGACATATCTGCCCGCACATGCGTCGAATGGATTCGACGCATGCGTGGAAGTTTTTTACTTCCTGGTGCGGTGACGTGGCGGCGTCACCGCCACGTCACCGCGCTGTCTGCCGGCGGGGATTTTGGTTTGATCGTGTTTACACGATCAAACCAAAATAGCCCAGCAGACAAATCCGATCAAATCGGTCTGTCAGACCGATTTGATCGGATTTATTTAGTCGTGTGTACGCGGCCTAAGGGAAATATTATTCATACCCCACTTCAGTGTCCTGGGACTCCACAGCAATAGGAATAGAAACTAACTTTACAGGGCTGCTAATACTTCTATCACAAAGTGAATAGAGTGCACTGGACTCCACCCTGACTACAACTGCAGGGTTTAAAGGACCTGAGTTTGGCAAACAGAGGAATAGAGCCGGCGACCATAAGTGATAGGTAGATCGTACCAGGAACAATGGTCAGGAGCAACAGGTAGAGCATATCAGAATCAATGCCTGCAGCCAGGAACGACAAGCATTGATACCCGCATTCAGGGCCGCCATCAGGGGTGTACAGGCATTACACCTGTAAGGGGCCCGGGGGTCCCCAGGGGCCCGGATGGGAACCACCCTAAAAAAAAAAAGGGCTCCAGATGGCAAGCCCTTTTTTTAAAAAAATATAAAAAAAATATATTTTTTTAATATATTTATATTTTATTTTTTATTAAAGGGCCAATTTTTATTTTTTTATTTTTTTTAGAGGTCCGGAGGTCCCCAGGGGCCCAGAGGCCACCAGGGCCCCAGATGGCAAGCCTTTTTATTTATATATTTATTTTTTTATTTTTTATAATATATTTTTTAGGGCTGTGCAAATTAACTTTTAATTAATCGATTAATCTTTAATTTTTTTGATCGATCAAAATCTTTTTGATCGATTAATTTTTTTTATTGGTACTTATCTCTCCACTGGCTTCTGGGCCTTCAGGGAGTTCTATCGGAGATCCGGTAACGTCACTGACACTGACGGGGCTTGCCGTGTCCATCTATAGGGCTCCTTTGCTGTGCCTTCATATCTGCATGTCGGCGGGACCTTACTATCTGCCACACGCAAGGGCTGTTACACTTCCCTCTATCACTTCCCTCTATCACCCTGTGATTCTACAACCATCCACTGGGAGTTGTGATAGTTCCCTTCACGGGACATCTACATGCCGACGGACTGATGTTAACCCCTCCTCATCTGGATTCAGCAGTGGTATCGTTGTACACATTTTTATACCAGTATCATACTTAGCTACATGTTTTTATGACTGCTTTTGCTACCGTTTGGTATTACTCGCACCATTTTTACAGTTTATGTAGCTACATCGATTTTATCTCCAGTGCAATATTTATTTGGTTACCTACTTGAAGACTATAAAAGTTTTAATGCTATTCCCATCGAGCGCTGCCTTTGTGTGTTTTTTGTATCCTGCTATCCATTTTTCCAGTGATTGGAGCTGCACTGGGAATCAGCCTGCAAGGAGATCAGCTAAAAGTAGTTGGTTCTGTATGTGCGTTATAGTTAATCAAAATTAGTCGATTAATCGATTAAAAAACAAAACGATTACAACACAAAAATTTTGATCAGTAACAGCCCTAATATTTTTTTATAAAAAAAATATATTTTTTTAATATATTTTTCTTTTATTTTTTATTAAAGGGCCAATTTTTTTTCTTTTATTTTTTTTAGAGGTCCGAAGGTCCACAGGGGCCCGGAGGCCCCCAGGGCACCGGATGGAGACCCCCCATTTTTTTATTTATTTTCTATAAAAAATATATATATTTTTTTAAATATATTTTTATTTTATTTTTTTATTACATTTTTAGGGGTCTAGGGGCCCGTAGGCCACCAGGGCCCCAGATGGCAACCACCTCCTTTTTATTTATTTTTTTATAAAAAAATATATTTTTTTAATATATTTTTCTTTTATTTTTTATTAAAGGGCCAATTTTTTTTCTTTTATTTTTTTTAGAGGTCTGGAGGTCCACATGGACCTGGAGATCCCCAGGGCCCCAGATGACAACCCCCCTTTTTTTATAAAAAAAAATATATTTTTTATATATATTTTTATATTTATATTATATATATATATATATATATATATATATATATATATATATATATATATATATATATATATATAATATTATTATTATTATTATTATTATTATTATTAAAGGGCCCAGAGGTCCCTAGGGCCCCCGGATGACAATCCTCCTTTTTTATATTTTTTTTACTTTTTTATATTATTTTATTTCTTTTTTTTTTAATATATAGATGTATTTTTATTAAAGGGCTCAGAGGTCCACAGGGCCCCATGTGTCAAACCCCCTTTATTTATAATTGTATTTTTTATTTTTGTTTATATATATTTTTTATATTTTTATTTTTTATTAAAGGGCCCAGAGGTCCCAGGGCCCTGGAAGGCAACCCCCTTGTTTTTTTTTATATATATATAAATGTTTATTTATTTTTTATATATATATTTTTTTATTTCTTTCTTCTTTTTTAAAGGGCCCAGAGGTTTCTTTTTATTAAAGGGCCCAGAGGTCCCGAATGGAAAGCCCCCTTTTTTTGTAATTTCCTTTTATAAAAAAAAAAAATAAGGTCCCCGGGGCCCCAGTTGGCAACCACCCTTTTAAAATATATATATATATATATATATATATTATATATATATATATATATATATATATATAATATATATTCTCTCTTTTTTTCTTTTTATTAAAGGGCAGCCAGGGCCCGGGACGGCTACCCCCCTTTTTTATATATATATTTTTTTATTTCTTCTTTTTGTAAAGGGCCTCCCTGCTTCTCAATTTGCGGCAGCAGCCCCCCCCCCCCCCCCCCCCCGCTTCTCAATTTCATGCGGCAGCACCCCCCCCCCCCCAGTTTTCTGCTCCAGGGGGCCCATGCCTGAAGCTGTGTAGGAGGCCCCAAAATTTCTGATGGCGGCCCTGCCCGCATTGGTCTTAACAGGCATTGATCCCTGCATTGGTCTTAAAGGGGTGGTTCCCCTAAAAAGAAACTTTTAACATTGCCTGTCTCTTCTTAATAAGATGTAGAATCGGCTGGTAGTTTAAAAAAAAAAGTCCGTACATACCATTTTCGGCATGTAGTCTCACCGCCGCTTCCGGGTATGATGTGTGGGGACAGGCATCCGATCGACGCATACAGCGCGTCACGAGATGCCGAAAGAAGCCGACCGTTGGTGCGGCTCTATACGGCGCATGCGCACCAACGTTCGGCTTCTTTCGGCATCTCGTGACGCGCTGTATGCGTTGATCGGATGCCTGTCATTTAAGTAGGCACGCCCATCCCCGGCCGCCAGACCCGGAAGCGGCGGTGAGACTACATGCCGAAAATGGTATGTACGGACTTTTTTTTTTTAAACTACCAGCCGATTCTACATCTTATTAAGAAAAGACAGGCGATGTTAAAAGTTTCTTTTTAGGGGAACCACCCCTTTAATAACAAGGACCTTAGACTGCCAGAGTGTAAGGGAGAAGAGGCTACAGGAACGGTCTAATAGTGCGGAGGAGACTGTAGGAGCGTAAAAGAGAGCAAGAGACTCAAATTGCTTTTCTCAGTCTCCTAGGCATAAATGACCAGGCAAAACGTATAGTGCCAGCACAGCCCCGCTGCAAAGAAGATCTCAACTTTAGGAAAATAATCTATGAAAACAAAAAAAATTGATTATTGAGCTAGATTAGGTTTGTGGGGCCTCACAGAGGCAAGAATGGTCATAAAAGCTTAAATGCGTTATTTAACCCCAAAATAACACAAAATCCTTTATCAGTGTACGCTATTACACTGTATAATAGTATTGTGCATTTCATGTATATAAGAAACCAGCTTTTTGGAAAGGAAAGAAAATATAACACTATGCAATCGATGTTTCATTATGATTTGTCAGATTGTTGTAGAGGGATGGCATGTTATTAGAAATACATTCTAATTCAACCATTAACAAGATTATTTTTCTTGTTCCAATTTTTTTGATTTTAAATAGTAGAAATTAAAGTGAAAATAGAGATACTATGAACTACATGTAAATAACAGAGTCAATGTCTGTCTAGTAGAGTGTTTCTCTCCCCTCTGATTTTGTAAGTCGTTAGATGCCTGTAAAGACAAATCATCTTTGATACTTACGTTTAGTTATGAGTTGTTTCTCTGCTTCATCAGTTATTCACATCCACTTCCCTAGTTCAGTTATTATATATATATCGTTGGCTTACCCAGGGACCTCCTTCTCACTGCAACAAACTGAAATAAAAAAGTGAAAGTACATCTAAAGCCAAAACTTTTTTCAGGAGCCTTTGTGAGTACAGAAACCCAATGAACCATAGACAGTTAACCCCCTTTTGTGCTTTAGGTCAGCTGAGGGTTCACACAAAGAGAACACTGGCTAGTGTCCTTAGAACTTTGTCCAGGACCAGGACTGTCCACTACTTTAGTAAGGGACATTGCTAAGTTCTGCAATCACTGTGCTGCTGCTGTGAAGAAGTCTGTATCTGCCTTCTTAAAGGACTTCAGCCAAGTTTCACTAGAAAAGGAAGTTAGAGTCCTCGATGTGAATAGTTTCGTTTGGCACAGGGGCGGACTGACCATTGGGGCTCTCGGGCACTGCCCGAGGGCCCCATGCCACTACGGGGCCCCATCAGGGTTGCCAGGCTCAATAAAACCAGTAAAAATCTGTGTTTTCTTTACATCTGTCCCTGATATGTCAGAAACCGACATGCTTTTGATGTGAAAATCCTGAGATTTTAGCTGCCCTGCCTCTGCACTGCCTCCTGGCATGGTGGCCATCTGTAAGCCCGGGGGGCCCCATAATCTTCTATAGCCCGGGAGCTCCATGAGTTGTTAGTCCACCCCTGGCTTGGCATATACCGCTACAATATATCCCTTCCCTATCCAAGTTCTCCAATAAAACAACAAAACAAAATCCCTAGACTGGTCATTGGAGACAACGAGCAGAGGTGTGTGTGTGTGTGCACTTGGCTGTGTGAATCTTCCTTGCACTTGGCTGCTGAGCAAACGTGGCAAAATACAGGCTCCTGTGGGGGTAGTGCTGCACATACAATGGCAAGACTTGACATACAGCGAAGGATTACAATCCTCACTGATTCACTTTGGTATGGTATCTACCTAGAGATGTCAAATTTCTGGAAGGTTTGATGATACAGGAAAAAAAATGGAGACACAAGAAAACTCACCCAAGCTCTACCACTATATTGGAAGGTGTATAAGTGGAGTTGGTGCATTGGCCGTCGTTCACTGCAAATCCATAGTAGAAAAGATAAGCCGAGAACCCAGTAGCTTCATTCAAAAGATTTTTATTTTAGCACAACAGCGGTCGTGTTTTTTCCCATCGTTAAAGCCTACACATAACGTGAAAAACGATTTTTAATGCCCATTTTTCACATCAAGAAAAATGCTGTGGAGTCTACACACAATCGTTTTTAATGATATTTAAAAAAAAAAATTACATTTTTCACATCATGAAAAACGGTCGTGTGTACGTGGCATTAGCATTCAGGTTAAGTTTGCAATTATAGTGTTCTGATATCCTGACTCTCAATGGACGATGGTACAACCTATGTACTGCATCCAAAAAGCACTGGACGCAATAATGTTAATCACGTATTTAGATTTACAATTGATATAATTTTGGAGGGAATGTGCCTTTTCGGTAGAAAAAGATGTTACTGTTTTGCTTTTTTGTGTCTGCAACACTGTTTACACGTATTGGAACCTCACCGATACGATCCTCTGACACTCAACCATGTATTGGAAGTCTGTGTGGTGCAAGAGCAAAAGATGCTAGGAGAGAGGATGAATCCCAAAGTAGGTGCCCTCCTGTTGAAGAATTACATCCCTGTTGGAGAATATTATAAAGTGTTTTGTCTGCATACAAAATAGGAAGCCACTGTCTAACAATGCTCATGATACCATTATATTGCAAAGAATTGGTGGCTACAAAATGAACCGCTCTACTGTGTGATGACGTCACTCACGATCTGGAGTCAGGCTCAGAGGCCAATAGCAATAGCAGTGGCAGGACAGGCAGTCACTTCTGGCAGATGACACATGGTCACCTGAGGTGCGGAGTCTAAGCGCTAACCGGTGTTCACCAGAGCTCCTGAATGTGGAGATGGATTTTGCTGTGTGTTAGCACCAGGTCGCGGTCCTCAGGATCACCCCACCAGGAGGTGAGCAAGCCGGGGAAAATAGCAGATAAGCAGGTAAGGATCAAACAGAAGCGTGGTCGGTAAACAAGCCAAAAGGTCGGTAATGAGTATTTGCGGGTTGGGATCAGGCAGAAGCGTAGTCATAGCGTAGTCGATGAACAAGCCAACGGTCGATAACGAGCAGTAGAAGATATAGACGGCAGCAGGGCAAAAGGAGCGAGATACAAGCTGGAGATAGCACAACATTCTGGCAAGGAGGAAGCGCAGAGACACGGCCCACATCAGGAAGTCCGTAGGAGGAGCAAGGGGCCCAAAGCCCAAGGCAACCAAGACACAAGGCAGGAATGTCCAACGGACCAGACGGGCCCGTCCATCAGACCAGACAGGGAGCCGTCCAGCATCCCAGGTAGCTCAGTGAGAAGGTTTACTGCCAGACACAGCCGAGGTTCCAGGTCCTGACAGATGAGGATGTTTGGTTGTTTTACCATCTGCTGTTTTACCGATAAGATTATTATGATCTCTCCTCTCTGCCAAACTCTTGGGAGTTCCCCTTTAAATGAAGAAGCTACTGGGTTACCAGTTTATTTTTTCTACTATGAAAAAATATGTTTTTTTTATGAAAGAATTGAAATTTTCAGTAAAGTAGCTTTACAATTTTTTTTTTTTTGTTTAATACATTTTTTAATGAAAAAATTATAGAAAGAACATGCCAACAAAAATTGCAATAAAATGTACATACATACATATATTCTGAAACATCAGGTTACAGCAGATGACCGGATACAACAGATGAATAGATTGTGGTATTATGCAGTTAAAAGATGATATTGTCTGTTGCTTACTATTCAGAATACATGTGTTCTGCTACATGTGGCCTGTTAGTTGCATCCATGACACAGGAAGTACAATCATAGGAAGAAAGGGTGGAGCATTACATACAAAGGAAGTGTGTCATACATCAGGGAAAAGACATGGAAAAAACAAGTGCATTACCACATGGCAGCATGTGAACTAAGTATAAACGTCCATAGAAAAATGGAAACAATCTATATAAATTCTAGACCCCATTGAGATGGCACACTCCCCGTCTGGCATGGTAAATGTCACTGTATACATCAGAACGGTAGTTATGCAACTGCAAATAACAGTGCAATTTGCTTTGATGTCTTAAAGACCCAAAAGACATAAAAAGAACATGCATATAATGCAATAGCAATAGCTCTTAATTTAAGGCTTCAAGTTATGTCAACTAAAGTTCAAGACACTTTCTTCTTAAAGTCATGAGTAAGATGCAGCTGAGTAAGAAAACAAGTTCCTTCTCCAAAGGGGAAGAGCAGAATAAGTTCCGTGATAGGTCTGATGAAAGTCTTTACAGTCCCTTGTCTTGAAACCTTTACCTCCACCTTGCGTACCTTACCGTCATCACTAGGAACGCTCTTTACAATAAGTCCCATGGGCCATTCGATTCTTTCAGCTTGCTGGTCCTTAAGCAGAACAAGACCTCCAACTTGTATTTTAGGGTTCAGCCGTTGCCATTTCCTGTGTCCTTGCAGAGTAGAAAGATTCCAGAAGCAGTTGGCGAGGTGTTGTAGTCCTTTCCACTGGTCATAGCACAGATTTCCTAATTTAAAGTTTCCAGGTGGAACAGGAACAGACCCAAGCTTCTGGGTAAGAAGAGTAGCTGGGGTAAGGATATTTTGTTAAAATATATACCAAAAAAATGGCGCCTTGTTGGGATAAGAACATATAAACCAACAGCTGCCCCCTTTACAGTGAAAAATCACTAAACTGTGTAGAATTATAAAGAATAAGGTGCTATACATGTTCATGTGAAAAGCTGGCACAAAGAAAAACACTGCAGCAAACTTAAATGTGCATATAAATGAAAAAATAAGCAAGCATAAAGTCCATAAGTGAATAAATCCCAACACCAAAATGGAATGCTCTGAGATAAAACTTCTAGATCTTCCACCATGAGTGGAAAAAAAACGAGATGCGCTATATACAATAAAAATACAAACATTTATCCAAAACTTGTTTAGCACAAATAATTGTCCATGAAGACAGAGAGGTAAAACAAGGTGGTCAAAATCTTGTTGTGAACAAAAATCTAAAACACCAGTGAATTGGAGTACATGTACAGATGATGTGGTGACAATCCAATGGAAAGAAGATGATAAAAGATCCTCCACCGTAAAGTGTTAAATCTGCTTACCAGATTTCCGGTGGTCTCCTAATTAAAAGAAGACCCCAGAAAGCGTATTGGTGGTCACTAAAGGGATGAAGTTGGACCAGACCAGGTATCAATCCTTGACTCAAAGGCAGTTGAATGGAAAACTTGATTCCGGATACTGTGGAGAGACACAAAAGGGCCACAATAGTGTAACACCGTAGGGTAAATTTATTAAAAGAATACAAAAACACACTTACATGGTAATGTTATATACAGGCATGTCAGTTTGGAACTCCGGCCGGAAGTGATCCAAAACAAATAACCCGTCCAAATAGGTAAGAAAATGTGTAGACAGCGGGGGGTGATCCAATGCGACACAGGTTCCAGCCCGACCGGATATCGCTTCCTCTGGGGCACCTAAGCGATATTTCGCGAAACCGGTCGGGCTGGAACCTGTGTCGCATTGGATCATCCCCCCGCCCCCCCCCCCCCCCCCCCCCCGCTGTCTACACATTTTCTTACCTATTTGGACGGGTTATTTGTCACTTCCGGCCGGAGTTCCAAACTGACATGCCTGTATATAACATTACCATGTAAGTGTGTTTTTGTAATCTTTTAATAAATTTACCCTACAGTGTTACACTATTGTGGCCGTTTTGTGTCTCTCCACGGTATCCGGAATCAAGTTTTCCATTCAACTGCCTTTGAGTCAAGGATTGATACCTGGTCTGGTCCAACTTTATCCCTCTAGTGACCACCGATACGCTTTCTGGGGTCTTCTTTTAATTAAGAGACCACCGGAAATCTGGAAAGCAAATTTAACACTTTACGGTGGAGGATCTTTTATCATCTTCTTTCCATTGGATTGTCACCACATCATCTGTACATGTACTCCAATTCACTGGTGTTTTAGATTTATGTTCACAACAAGACTTTGACCACCTTGTTTTACCTCTCTGTCTTCATGGACAATTATTTGTGCTAAACAAGTTTTGGATAAATGTTTGTATTTTTATTGTATATAGCGCATCTCGTTTTTTTTCCACTCATGGTGGAAGATCTAGAAGTTTTATCTCAGAGCATTCCATTTTGGTGTTGGGATTTATTCACTTATGGACTTTATGCTTGCTTATTTTTTCATTTATATGCACATTTAAGTTTGCTGCAGTGTTTTACCTCTCTGTCTTCATGGACAATTATTTGTGCTAAACAAGTTTTGGATAAATGTTTGTATTTTTATTTGTATAGCGCATCTCGTTTTTTTTCCACTGTTTATTTCACTGTCTAGTATACTTTGTCAGATGCAGCTTCATCCAAGCATTGAGTTGCTCTTATTGTAATTTACTATAGTTGTCTTAGCGCAGTTGTTTTCTCACAATTTTTTCTTCCACCATGAGTGCTCAGTATGAAGATGGCCACTCACCAGACCCCTTTTTACAAAACGGCCAAAACACGCTTTGGGAACACCAGACTGGTTACGCTAATGGCATGAATCCACTCCAATGTCCACTCAGGAAGGGCATAGAATGTAAAAAATTACTTTACAGGAGACACAAATAAAAGTCTCATAGTGTAGTAATTTTTTTATAAAGTAAAAACAACAGCAATAATGGCAGTTACACTCGCATGTTGTAGTGCTTGGTCTGACACTAGATGTACACAACGTGTGTGAGTCAGCTGATCCCTGGGGGTGGCGTGCTTTCCATGTCTAGCTCTGAAGGGCAAAGCCTGATGTAGGGTATCAAATATGCACCCGGAAATTATGGATCCTCTGCTCCAACATATGTTTCACCGTGATTGGACTTCCTGAAGCTTTATAAGGCTATTTTGTTGTCATCGCTTGTAGTACAAAACACTGTGGTACCTAGGTTGTCATCACAAAAGTTAGGAGTGACATCAGGTACTTGGATGATGCCAAGAGGTTTCTCTTTTACTTCATAATGGCGAGGGCACTGTTTAAAGTGGGATGCACGTCCATTTCCCAACATGTACGTTTTGAAGGAGTGGATCTTGGATGACGTACGCATTCTATCCAAGCATACGTCGCCCATGATTACCCAGCCTAGATCAAGTTTTTGTGCGTAAGGGGCATCATTAGGTCCATTGCACTGCTTACGTTCTTTATGTACTCTGAGAATGTCTCTTCCTAGCAAGATCAAGATTTCAGCATTCATGTCTGTTATAAGAATCTCATTAACAAGGTGCCTTAAGTGAGGATGGTGACATGCAGCCTCTGGAGTAGGAATTTCTTCCCTTTCATCTGGTATCTGGGCATAGTCAACTAATGTTGGTAGGGGTATGCCCTCTCCCTTACTGACATGAGACCATTAACCTATCGGCCCTTCTGCCAAAGGTCTCTACGTGACCAGAACAGGTTCTGAGAGTATATGGTGATGCATGTCCATCTATACCAAAGATCTCAAAGAATTTAGGCTTAACCAGGGATCTATTGCTCTGTTCATCTATTATGGCATACATCCTAATAGCTTCCTCAGGTTGGCCCCTTGGGTATATCTTGACTAGGCATATCTTAGCACAGCATTTGTGATCTAAATCTTCTCCACAGATTTCTGTGCATGCAGAAGAAACATTAGTTGTGGCTTGACGCATGACCTTGTTGCTCCCTGCCTCAACTTCAGACAGGGCTGGAGGTAGGAGGCGTCCTTGAATTGTCTGAGGGTGGGCCCCTATGCATGGCTGTAACATGTCTGTCACTAATGCATTCTGTGCACTTGATAACAACTTTACAGTCTTTAGCAAAATAACAAGCACAGCACCTGTAGCATATTCCAAGTTTCTGAAGAATCTCCCTGCGCTCTTGCAACGTCTTTGCCCTAAACCCACATTTCTTTAGGGGTGAGGCTTCTTGTGAATAGGGCACTGACGATTAGGGTCTTTATCTCTGTCACCCGAATCACTCTGGTGAGACCAATATAAACTTATTTGGTTCAGATGGTGTCAAGCATGTGTGGTGGCAACAAGGTGAGGAGTACATTGACAAGTGTCTCTTGCCTTCAGTCAAGCATGGTGGTTTTAGTGTCATGTTCTGGGGCTGCATGAGTGGGGGGGTTTACAGTTTGAGGGAACCATGAATGCCAACGTGTACTGTGACATTCTGAAGCAGAGCATGATACCTTCCCTTCGGAGACTGGGTTGTAGGGCAGTATTCCAACATAATGACCCCAAACACACCTCCAAGATGACCACTGCCTTGCTAAAGAAGCTGAGGGTAAAGGTGATGGACTGGCCAAGCATGTCTCCAAACATAAACCCTATTGAGCATATGTGGGGCATCCTCAAATGAAAGGTGGAGGATCGCAAGGTGGCCACACAAAAAATTGACACTTTGGGCCCAGCTTGGACATTTTCACTTAGGGGTGTACTCACTTTTGTTGCCAGCAGTTTAGACATTAATGACTGTGTGTTCAGTTATTTTGAGGGGACAGCAAATATACGCTGTTATACAAGCTGTACACTCACTCACTTACTTTACTTGTAATTTCTTCAGTGTTGTAAAATATTTACAAAAATGTGAGGGGTGTACTCACTTTTGTGAGATACTGTATATGCTGCAAAGAATTTAGAAAACCTCATTGTGAACTCCTGCAGTGAAAAAATATGATTGTAACACAATATAAAAATAAAAAAGTTCTGAATAAATTTAAAAGTTCAGTCTTTCCCCTGTGAATGAAAAGGGCTCCAGTGTTCAAAAATAAAGATTAGCCCATTCTGCAACAGTTTATCCCCTTGGAGCCAGCACCTCCCGACCCTTTAAAGGGTTTCAGATGCCGGGAACCAGGGCGCACGCTCTCGGCACAGCTGTGTCTGCAAATTGGTAGACAAATATACATCCTCTCTGCGCAAAGGCTCATCCACCCAGAAGTCGCATATTTGCATACCGTCGGCACCTAGGGGTTAAATAGACTTCTCAAGAAAATGTAATTTCTCCTCCATGAATGAAAAGTGTTCTAGGGCTCAAACACCTCTCCCTAGCAGACCAGCACTCAGCAGACAACAATGCTTTTCATTTTATAGATTGGCATATACCAGGTGAATGTGTGTAAATATATAGAACCTGCACCTGGTATATAGAGATGGGCTGAACACCCCCTGTTCAGTTTGCAAAAGAACTCCCGAACAGAGAAAAAGTTCTGACCCAAGCGGCAAACCCTATTAAAGTCTATGGGACCCGAACTTGAAAAATCAAATGTCCCCATTTTGAAGGCTTAAAAGCAAGTAGTTGGCCATAAAATGGGGGTCCAGGTACCGCCCTGGGGACATGTATCAATGCAACAAAAAAAATAAAAATATTCTACAGTGATTTTAATGATGCTTAAAGTGCAACAAAAAATGATAAAATGATACCTTTAAATATAGTGCTTGGGGGGTACCCTTAGCCTACCTGGAAAGTAGCACATCTGTAGCATGTATAAAACATGATGCAGAAAAAAATTCTAAAGATTTTTTTTAATGAAATTACATATAAATTGCAGGCAATACACTACCATTGCCGGAAATAGAACAATGTTTACAAAATCGGCCTAGGGTCCCCCACCCCAATCCATACCAGGCTCACACCAAAATGTTTAAAAAAAAAACGGCATGGGTTCCCCCCCAAAAATTAAACGGAACCCTTATCTGAGCACACAGCCTGCCAGTCCAGAAAATGAGGGATGCAACATGGGGCTCTGCACCCCCCTCCCCCAAAGCACTTTCTCCCCATGTTGATGGGGACAAAGGCCTCAACCCCACAACCCTGGGCTGTGGTTGTGGGGGTCTGTGGGCAGGGGCTTAACAGAATCTGGAATCCCTCTTTAAAAAGGGGGCCCCCAGATCTTCCCCCATGTGAATGAGTACTATCCATTTACCAAAAAAGTGTCAAAAAGTAATAACGTTTTTGACAATTCCTTTATTAAAAATAAAAAAAACTGTTTCCCCTGATGTAAATCCATTGTCAATCCATTGTCAATCATGATGCCCGCCCCACCGCCAAACACAAAAAAAAAAAAAAAAAATTAATCGCTCTGCTGTCAACTGCTGAATGCCTGGCTTGCTGTTTGACATTTCTTATATAGGCGACGTCATCTGGTGGCACCAACCCTTGTAATGTCTACAACCCAGCATTTACTAATCGGTGTCAACACAAGGGGGCGGTGCCACCAGGTGACGTTGCCAGGTGGCTTTGCCCCTCCTAATTAGAAAACTGTCAAATGGCAAGTCAGGCATTCAACGGTTTGCCTGAATTGACGGTGGAGCAATTTCTTTTTTCTTTTTCAGGTCCGTTGGTGGCGGCAGCATCATTGACACTTTTTTGGTGAATAGGTAGGGGCACCATACTCAATAAAATAGGGAGGTGCTGGATTTGGTAGCCCAGATTTTGACTAGCCCCCTGCCCACAGATCCCCACAACCACAGCTCAGGTTTGTGGGGATGAGACCCTTGTCTCATCAACATGGCGGGCCATCTACAAGGATTGCCTTGTGTTGGGAAAAACTTTTAGAAGCAGAGGAAAGAGAGAGCAGACAGGATCCACATTAAATGCTATAGATTGAGGCAAGTACAACCATTAACACTCAGTTTACTACAGGTATAGGGTGACCTTGTCATCATTTAAAGTTAAAGCGGATCTCCACCCTAAAGTGAAGATCCGCTGATCGGAACCCTCCCCCCCTCCGGTGTCACATTTGACACCTTTCAGGGGGGAGGGGGGTGCAGATACCTGTCTAAAGACAGGTATCCGCACCCACTTCCGGCCCGCAGTCTCGGGCAAAAGACGGGCTTTTCCCGTTGTGTGCTGGGAACTCTCAGCTCCCAGCACACAGCGGGAGCCAATCGCGGGCGCAGCGCGACTCGCGCATGCGCCGTAGGGAACCGGGCAGTGAAGCCGGAGCGCTTCACTTCCTGGTTCCCTCGCCGTGGATGGAGGGGGGAGCAGCAGGGTGACGAGCGATCGCTCATCCTCTGCTGCGGACGCCGCTGGACTCCAGGACAGGTAAGTGTCCTAATATTAAAAGTCAGCAGCTGCAGTATTTGTTGCTGCTGGCTTTTAATATTTATTTATGGTGAACCATCCGCTTTAAGGAATATCCTGTGCCTGTAAAGCTCCTATTTCTGATATGAGTATATGATCTATGGTGAGAACCTTCTGGAAGCAATATTAACGTGTGCTGAAAGTCATGTGTTTGAGCCATTGGTCAATAGTTACTGCTATAGAAAAAAAAATCTGTTCTATATTTGTGAAAGTTAGAACATTTTTATTATAGTTCCACATGTTATGAACATATTAATAAAGGAAGAACAAATTATTAAACGAACAGTATAGTGTCATATGGTCACATTTACATTTTGAATCTGTATTTTAGGCCATGAAGTCTTATAAAGATAATGAATTATTAAGAATAATGTCAGAAAATGTAAACCATTCAGCAGCAATTAACCAGTTCCCTACCGAGCCATAGTAATATGATGTCGGCAGGAACCTTGTCTCCCTCCAGGTGGACTTCATATGACGTCCTGGGCTTCCCGGCCGCTACACATTTACAGAGTATTCGGTGCAGTTTTATAGCACTAGCTGTATAAATGTGAATGGTCCCAAAAATGTGTCAAAGGTGTCCGATATGTCCGTCGCAATGTCACGTTACAATAAAAATCGCAGATCGCCGCCATTACTAGTAAAAAAAAAAAGCAAAAAAACTATCCCCTACTTTGTAGACGCTATGGGCCAGATTCATAACGTATTTACGTCAGCGTATCTAGAGATACGCCGCGTAAATACTAAGAATAGGCGGCGTATCTTTTTTTGGTATTCAGAAAAGAAGATACGCCGGAATAAGTCTGTTACACCGTCGTATATTAGTTGCAGTTTTACGCTGGCCGCTAGGTGGCGCTTCCGTCGTTTTACGCGTTGAATATGTAAATTAGGGAGTTACGCCGATTCCTGAACCTACTTGCGGCGGGTCGTCGTAGTTTACGACGTTTGCGTAAGCATTATTCCGGCGCAAAGTTACCCCTGCTATAGGAGGCTTAGCCAATGTTAAGTATGGACGTCGGGACAGCGTCGAATTGTACGTCGTTTACGTAAATCGTTCGGGAATGGGGCTGTACGTAAGTTACGTTCACGTCGTTTACATTGACTACTAGCGACGTGATTTCACGCATGCGCACTGGGATACGTTCACGGACGGCGCATGCGGCGTTCAGAAAATACGTAAATTGCGTGGGGTCATGGTTCATTTACATGAATCACGCCCCCACATTAATAATTTGAATTAGGTGCCCTTACGCCGGACACTTTACGCTACGCCGCAACTTATGGAGCAAGTGCTTTCTGCACTTGCCCATAAAATTTGCGGAGGCGTAGCGTAAAGAGCATACGCTACACCCGCAGATATTTACGCAGTTTTCTCTGAATCTGGCCCTATAACTTTTGCGCAAACCAATCAATATAAGCTTAATGCGATTTTTTTTTTTTTTTAACCAAAAAAAAGGTAGAAGAATACGTATTGACCTAAACTGCAGAAAACAATAGTTTTTTTATTGATATTTATTAAATCAAAAAGTAAAATATACTGGCCCAGATTCACGTAGATCGGCGCATTATCGGTCCGGCGTAGCGCACCACTTTTCCGTTAGACTTGCGCAATCTAGCCGCGTAATCCCGCGATTCACGTAGCTTTTGCGCAAGAGATTGCGCAAGCGTAATGTTTTTTCCGGAGGCGTAAGGAGGAGTAATACAAATTGGGAGGGACGTGGGCGTGTTACATTGAAATGAGCCGTGACCCCATGCAAATGAAGGGCCGGCCGACTCGCGCATGCGCGCGTGAAGGAAACCATGTCAGCTCCGTTGTGCGCATGCTCACAACTCGGGAGCGGCGCAATCAGTGAAATTGGAAATGGACTAGGGCAACGTTGTGAACTACGCAGACAGCATAAATAGACACACACAAACGCACTTCCATTGCAAAAGTACACCCCTTTGTGTCCCTTCCCATTGAATCAAGTGCTTTTGCTCTGTTGTTCGTTAGAGTGTGTTTTGTAGTTGTCAGATTAGTGTTCTGTGTGATCTAGTGCTTGTTGGTAGTTTTGTGAAAGTGTGTTTTGATAAGTCTTTGAGACTGTTTGTTTGATTGATAGATTTCTGAGCGTTTGTTTTCTTGCTTTATTTTTTCATCTGATTTTTTTGTGTCTGTTTCTTGCTGAGTGCTAGTGTGATTTTTGGGTGTTCTTTTTCTCTTTGTGTGTGTTCTTGTCTGATTGGTTGTGCTTGTATTTGTGACAGATTTTTGGTGACTGCTAGTGAGTTTGTTTGGAAGTATGACTGAGAGAAAAAGAAAGCTTAATTTTACAGTGGGGGAAAAAAGAATTCTTGCCCGGGCCATTACCGACTATGGGCGTTACCTCCACGGCCCGCAGAGTGCCTCCACCACCCCGGCCAGGAGGAGGGAGATATTGGATATGATCACGGAGCAGGTCAATTCATCGGGGGAGGGGGAGACACGGACCCGGTCTGGGATTGAAAAGAAAATAAATGACCTCCGGCGTGAGGTGAAAAAAAAACTGGCCGCAATAAATGCCCATGCCAGGGGCACAGGAGGGGGCCCACCATGCCGGGTTAGATTTACAGCGACGGAGCGTGTGGTGGCCCTGACCTTTCACCGGCATGAAGTGGAGGGCCTGCCAGGCTTTGACACAAGTCCGGTCCCCGCGGTGCCAGGTAAGGTTTTTATTTCTCTCAGGTGTGTAGCATGTGTGGGGGAGGGGGTGAAAGGGAATATGTGGCAAGTGTGTGGATCCTCCAACCTGTGAATGGTTTGTGTCATACACAGATGTGCAGGAGGGTGCAGGGCCATCTGGCCTGACCGCTCCAACGCCAGGACAGCAGCCTAATGAGGCCCCCCCAACAAGGCCAGAGTCCGCGGAGGAGGAACAAGAGGAGGAGGAGGATCATGCGGAGGACAATCATGAGGAGGAGGAGAATCATGAGGAGGAGGAGTCCATGGCAGGCACTGGCCGTTTGGTTTCTGCGGACTCTTCCCCTCTGGCTGCAAGAAGCCTGCCCTCCCTAAGGGTGAGCCCCCCCCCCTCCTCCCCCAACATGGCTCCCCTCACAAGGGCCTCCCCTTCTCCCCGGGCACAACCATCAGCTGGAGCCAGGAGGTCATCCCAGAGCACCAGGGGGGCGCCCAATCTCCTGCCCGCCTGTCTGAGAAGGAACCTGGCCACCCAGACCCGCCTTCTGAGACAGCTCTGCCAGACTATGGGGCGGGTGGATCAGAGCCTGTCCTCCATCAACGATAGGCTGGGTAACCTGGACTCCCACTCCCGGGCCTCCACAACCTGCCTAAATGACCTGCAAACTACAGCAGCAGGCGTTGGGCAGGATGTGAGGGCCCTTACCCAGGCTATCCAGGGCAACACGGCAACACTTGGTGCTGCCCTGGACAGAATAGCCGTGGCCTTGGAGGGCAGGCCGCCAGGTGGGCAGATCTCAGGGGCTGCTCCTCCTTCCCCGGCTTTTCCCCTCCCCCATGCGTCTCCCCTGAGGGTCCGGGGCCGTGGCCGGGGGCGCCCCAGGCGTGGCTCAGGCAGAGGGCATTAATTTTTTTTTCCCCCTTTTTTTGGTTTGAAAGCATTTTTATTTTTGTTCTCTGCATTTTTTTTTTTCTATGCATTTTTTTTTTTTTTTTGCTGACATTTTTGGCATATTTTGGGTTGTGAATGATGTTTGAATGTGGGGGTGACATTCCTGCTGGAAAAGGGGTGTCATCCTCAATTTGGGTGGAGAAGGGTTCCCCAGGACCAGGGAGAAGTGATTCCCAGGTCCGTGTGAATGGTGTATGAATGTACAGTGACATAATTGGAGCCTTGACGTGGCGTTACTGCTCACCAGTCTTGCATGGTGGACTGGTGCCAATCCAATTTGATGAGGATGTGGGGTGTGTGTGCTAGGGACCACTGGCGTAGCAAGGGGGGGGCAGGGGGTGCTGTTGCACCGGGCGCGACATTTAGGGGCGCGACTTTCTGTGCCACCTCCTTATTTTTAATTTTCCGTGTCACCGACGCGGATGTGCAGACCGGCCAGGCAGCCACCATGTTTGATGTCCAGCGCTCCGTGATTGGGCATATGGGGGTCATGTGAGGCGTGGGGCTGGAAGTCCCGCCTCCGCACATGACGCCATACGCCCAATCACAGTGCGCCGGGAAACTCTGAACATCGCGGCGGGAGACAGGCACTGGAAGTGTGAGCTGCCGTGGCCGCTGTCTTCCCCTCCGCTCTGTGGTACGGCGTAACGGCGCTGTGTGGAGATGGGAGCATGGAGAGAGTTGCAGCATCTGACACCAGACATGGAGCGGGCTGCGGGTGGATGGCGCTGGCGGGGACGGAAGTCGGGACTCCAAAGCAGTTCTGCACATCCAGTGCTGGGGTCCTGTCTGTCCTGAGGAGAGTCCTGGAGTCTCTGGAGAAGAGCAGACAGAGGTAAGGAGGACTCGGAGGATGGATTTTCACCAAGCTGGGGGGAGGGGGGTGCGAGTATTGCTGTCAGTGTCAGTGTAGGGGTCAGTGTCAGTGTCAGTGTAGGGGTCAGTGTCAGTGTAGGGGTCAGTGTCAGTGTAAGGGTCAGTGTCAGTGTAGGGGTCAGGGTCAGTGTAGGGGTCAGAGTCAGTGTAGGGGTCAGGGTCAGTGTCGGTGTAGGTGTCGGGGGTCAGTGCCATTACCGGTTGAACTTTCACATATACACGATCGGCGGCTCTATAGCCTGCCAAGTGTGTATATGTGCTGGCTGCGTGCCCCCCTACCCCCCTCCAGTACTGCCGCCGCCCCCCCTTCTGACCCCTCACCTTCAATCCCGGGATCCGCTGCCCCATCTTCGGCCTGGGACCGTCTCGAGAGGGTGTCAGGAGGTAACATGGGAGGGAGACCAGCATCTTCCTCCTTGCTGATCTTCCTCCAGGCTGTGAATACAGAAGTGATGTGGATTACATCCGCATTCACCTGTCAGTCACCTGGCTGCTATAGCCAGAGAGAAGAAGCGTATCTGTGCTTCATCAGCTTCTTTTGGGGTCCCCAGGTGACATTAGGGGTCCTAGAGACCCCTAATGTCTCCATAAAGAGGACCTGTCAGTGTACCTGTGCTATTATATAGGGGGATTTGTATCCCCCTATGTAATAGCAATGACATAAAGTGTAAAAAAACATAAAAAGAGTGAAAAAAAAATAAGTAAATATAAAAAAGTTTAAAAAAAAGCTCAAATGTTTAAGTCCCCCACGTTTACGCACATATATACGTGGATGTTTATATAAAGGGGGGGGGCGAAAAAAAAAATTCCGCCCCGGGCGCCCATAACTCTGCTTACGCCACTGCTAGGGACCACAGTGGTGTGCATGCATGCATTCTCATTGTGCCATGATTAATGTGTGTGTTTAACGTGCAAAGATGCATAATGTGAGCTGGCATGAGATGGGGTCATGAGATGGGGTACCAGTGCATATGCAGAGTCACCTTGAAGGGAAAAGACAGGAGGATGTTAGTCATGCATGTGCCACTTGTGAGGTGTGCATCACGGGAGGGGCTAGTCATGCCTGCCACCCATGTCACTCACCAACCAGCCAGCTGTCCCCATACATGTTCTGTTTGAAATCTGTGGGGATGGGGCTCTGATTGTATATGTAGCTGTCATGGGTGTCATGGGTGGTGCCATGTGTTGGGCTGCTGATGTCCTCCTGCAAGGTTGTGGTAATTCCATGATGGCATGAGGGGTGAATCTGAAGATGCGAGACACCTCAGAATCTCTCATGCCAAAGATGTCTATGCGTGTGTGATATATCAAGTGAAGAGTGAAGGGAGGCCCAGAGTGACAGGACAAAAGGATAACGGAGGGCCAGGCATGACTAGAGTGGAGGATGGACAGCAGAAGGGTTAAATTTTGAAGGAGGTGCTCCAGGGGAGTGGCTGTGAGGCTGGAGAGTGTGGGGGGAGGAGCCCTATATATACAGGGGCGGGGCATCCCACGTGGCACAAGTCGGAAGGAATTCACACAGGGAGGCAGGTTCTGTTCTCTGCTCCCTGTACCTAGGCCCAAGCATGGACGGCGTGGACTTGATTTTGGCGCGGTTGCGCTCAGCGGCGGCTTCACGGGGGCCAGGTTGGTTGGAGGAACAGGTTGGGGGCCTTTTGGTAGAGGAAGCTGGGGGGTCCCAAGACAGCGGGGTGGTGTCCCCACGCGGCCGCCGATCGCGGCCGCCAGATCGGTATTCGCCTGGGCCTGCGGCGGTGACCCAGCGGCGCAACAGGAGTCCCCTGGAGGTGCAGTCACCCCCTCCTGCAAAACGGGCATCTACCTCGGGTGGGGGGGCAGGCGGTCGGGACTCAGCAAGTAGGCCAACTTCGGGGGGCGGAGCTACGGGCAGGAATGGCGCCCGTTCCGTGCCCGATCGGCGTGGCAGCGGTGAGCGATCGGTTACCCCCTCCACTACAGGGTCGGCGAGGGGGGGGACTCAGCGTGGGAGGCGCAGTGACACGACTGGGGGGCCGTCCCGGATCGCGGCCACCAGTTCCAGGGCAGGGGGGAGGCCGGAGTCCCCAAGTTGCAGCGGGGGGTCCAATCGGGGCCCTGCCAGTAGGAGAGGGGGTGCTGAGACGTCCACGGCCGGGTCAAGTGTGAGAGGACGATCCGCCGGGAGGCTGGGATCTTCGGCCTCCAGGCCTTCCTCGCCTGGGGGGCTGACATCGCCGATGACGCCGGCCTTGGAAGATCGGTCTGAAGGTGAAGCATCAGGTTCGGAGGACGACAGTTGCCCGGAGGAGTCGCCTGCGATGGAGGTGCCTGTGACAGCTGTGAGGGATGTTCCCGGCCAGCTCGGTAAGTCCAATCTTGCTTCTTCTGGGGATGTAGCTTCTGCTTTATGTGCTTTGTTGGGGGTGGGGGGCGGGGGTGCTCCGGTTAATGTGGGTGATGGGCAAAATGTGGGGACGTCAGCCGGGGGTCCCGGGGTGGCGGGCGGGGTGCCTGCCGCTCAGCGCTCCCCGGGGGGGATGCAGGAGTTGTTGGGGGGGTTGAGGGACCTGTTGCAACGTTTTGCGGGGGGTCCTGGGACGCCGCCGCAGGCGGCGCCGTGGGTTGGCCCTGCCGTGGGTGTGGGGGCAGCATCAGTGGGGGCACAGTCCACGGTGGTGGGGGATACAGGGGTGGTACCTGACGGTGGTGCGGGGGTGGAAAAAGGGGGAGAGAAGCCAACGGCGGGTAGGACTGACGTTGTGCGTTTGGATGATGCTGCAAGAGGTGAGGTATATGTTTGTTTTGATGGGCCGTTAGGGGCTCACCTGAAGCAGGAGGTCAAAGACAAAATCGTAAAAGGTGAGTATGTGGAGATTTTTTCCCTGCTGCCACTGGAAAAGTTCAACCTAGATAGGGTGAAGCCAGACAGTACGAAGAAGGAGGATGAGGAAAAAAGGAGGTATAGGTTGATCCCTCGCACTTTTAGCAATTGGTGGCAAGCGTTTGCGATTATGGCCAGCGTCATAGGGGAGAAAAATCCGGAACACTGTGCGGCGCTGTTTTGCTACATGGATGCGATAGGGGAGGCTTATCGGGCATATGGGGGGACAGGCTGGTTGCGGTATGACGAGCAGTTTCGCCAACGGCGGGCTGTCCGCCCTACGCTGAGGTGGGATCACAAGGAGATTACTCTGTGGATGCGGATGATGTCTGCGCCCCGGACTAATATCCCGTTTTTTCATGGGGGGGCCGGGGGTACAACCACCTCTGGATCGCCGGCCGGAAAGAAGTGGGGGGTGTGTTGGCAATACAACGAGGGTTCCTGCAAGTTTGGGGGAACCTGTCGTTTTAAGCATGAGTGCTCCGGTTGCGGGGGTGCCCACCCCTTGTCCCGGTGTTTCAAAAGAGGAAAACGGGGGGGGGAGGCTGCTGGAAAGAGGGACGACACCGGTGAGGTGGGAAAGGATGGAGCCTTTTCTAAATAGGTATCCGGACAGGGCGGCAGCGAGGCTGCTCGCGTCAGGGTTCTCCGAGGGTTTTGTCATTCCGTGTTCCTTGTCGAAGGTGCCTCCCTTGGCGAAGAACCTGCGGTCTGCTTTAGAGAACCCTGGGGTGGTGTCAGCAAAGTTGGCAAGGGAGGTAGAGTTGGGTAGGATGGCAGGGCCATTCACTGAATTGCCTTTGCCGGATTTGGTAGTTTCGCCCCTGGGAGTGGTTCCCAAGAAGGAACCGAACAAGTTTCGCCTCATTCACCACCTTTCCTTTCCAAAGGGGGGGTCGGTGAATGACGGGATTGATCCAGAAGAATGCACGGTGTCGTACACGTCATTTGACGCGGCGGTGCGGTGGGTTCGGCGCTACGGGAAGGGAGCTCTCATGGCGAAATCGGACATTGAGGCCGCGTTTCGATTGTTGCCGGTTCACCCGGACAGTTTTAGGCTGTTGGGTTGCCGGTGGCAGGAGGAGTTTTATGTGGATCAATGTTTGCCAATGGGGTGCTCCATATCCTGCGCATTGTTTGAAACGTTCAGTTCATTCCTGGAGTGGGTGGTCAGGGAGGTGTCGGGTTCGGATTCCATCATTCACTATCTGGATGACTTCCTGTGCGTGGGCCCTCCGTCCTCCAATGTGTGTGCGATTTTGTTGGCAACGTTGCAACACATCGCGGACAGGTTCGGGGTGCCATTGGCAGCTGACAAGACGGAGGGCCCGACCACGGTGTTGAGTTTTTTAGGAATATTGATTGATTCAGAGGAGATGGAGTGCAGGCTCCCGGTGGACAAGGTGGAGAATCTTCGGCTGGAGATTCGGGGTTTGATGGGGCGGAACAAGGTTCAGTTGCGGGCGTTGCAGTCCCTGTTGGGCAAGTTGAACTTTGCCTGCCGCATCATTCCTATGGGCAGGGTGTTCTGCCGACGGCTGTCGGCAGCAACGGCGGGAGTGAGGTCTCCGACCCATTTTATTCGCCTGACGGGGGAACTGAAAGCTGATTTGCAGGTGTGGCACACGTTTCTGGAGGCATTTAATGGGCGGGCGATTTGGATGTCGGGACCGGTCAGCAATTTTGACCTGGACCTGGCTACAGATGCGGCCGGGTCCACAGGCTATGGGGCTTTCTTCAAGGGACGGTGGAGCGCGGAGGCGTGGCCCGAGTCATGGTTGGCAGCGGGTTTTGAAAAGAACCTGGTGCTGTTAGAACTTTTCCCGGTGGTGGTGGCAATTGAGCTTTGGGGGGCAGAGTGCAGGAATTTGAAAATACGTTTGAACTGCGACAACATGGGGGTGGTGCAAGTTGTTAACCGGATTTCCGGGTCTTCGTTGCCGGTGGTTCGGTTGCTGCGCCACCTTGTGTTGCGCTGTTTACAATGGAATATTTTCCTGTATGCGGTGCACATTCCGGGAGTGGACAACAGACTCGCTGACGCTTTGTCTCGTTTTCAGTGGGACAGATTCAGAGAGCTGGCTCCACAGGCGGACAAGGAAGGGGTCCCATGCCCGGGTTGGATGTGGGGAATTGCGTTGGAATCGCAGCAGGTTGGATCAGGAAGTCGGTGAGTGGGCCAACGTGGTCTGCGTACAGGAAGGTATGGGAGGAATGGGCATGTTTTAAACGACTGGCGGACACTGAACTGGGGGAGGTGGAGACGGGATGGTTGGTCATATACTTTGTAGTCAGACATATGGAGAGTGGGGGGTCAGTTTCGGCTTTGGAGAAGAAACTGGCGGGTCTCGCCTTTTTGTTTAAGTTGGAAGGCGGGACTGATTTCACTAAGAGCTTTTGGGTTAAACAGGCGGTTAAAGGGTACAAAAAGGGACACCCACGCAAGGATGCGCGTAGGCCTGTGTCTTTTTCCAAGTTGCAGAGGATTTTTGGAGTCCTGGGGGAGGTATGTTCATCCGGATATGAGGTGAGTTTATTCCGGGCAAGTTTTTCGGTGGCGTTTTTTGGAGCATTTCGGGTGGGGGAGCTGGTCAGTCCGTCGAAACGGGTGGCTGGGGGCCTCCTATTTGAGGATGTACGGGCATCGGAAGACAGGGTGGTTTTTCGGTTGCGGCGGTCGAAGACGGATCAGAGAGGAAAAGGGGTGGATGTGTTTTTATATCCCTTGCCGGGTTCGGAGGTGTGTCCGGTGCGGGTGGTACGGGAGTTTTTGTTGGTGCGACCAGGGATGGGCGGCCCCTTTTTGATTCATGGGGATGGTTCATTTGTTTCGAGGTTTCAATTTGTGGCGATATTCAGGAGGTGCTTAAAAAAGGCGGGATTGGATGAGCGGCTGTTTGCCTCGCACTCCTTCCGTATCGGGGCGGCTACTGAGGCGGCCCGGTGTGGGTTGGATGAGGCTGCAGTTAAGAGAATTGGGAGGTGGGAATCAAGGAGATTCCGCTCTTATGTGCGCCCACATATGGTGTTGGATTAAGTTTGAGTGGGGGCGGGGTTTTTTCCCAGGTTATGATGTTGGGGGGTGATTTCTGATTATTATGGCTGCTGTTTTTGTCTTTCAGATGGAGGTCAGACACGCCTCGTGTGGATCATGGGGCATTCGTATGTGTGTAGGGGGGCCAGGAGAGCTGAGGCTAGGCCAAATGGTAGGCAGCTGGGGATTTCCAGGCGGGAGGCAACGTTGAGGTGGTTGGGTATCCCTGGGATGGGGTGGTGCAGGGTGCTGCCGGAGGTGCAGCGCTATGCTCTGCTCGATCGTCCCCCAGATGTGTTGGTGTTACACGTCGGGGGGAACGACTTGGGGATACGGCCTATAGGGGACTTGATCTCGGCTGTTAAGGCGGATGTCTTGACATTCCGGGCGTCTTTCCCAGGGATGCTGCTGGTGTGGTCCGACATTGTTGCACGTACTAATTGGAGTATGGCAAGGTCGGTGGATCGGCTCAACAAGGGGAGGATTAAGGTTAATAAGGTTTTGGGACGGTTTGTGGCAAAGCATGGGGGGTTGGTAGTGAGACACAGAGAGTTGGAGTTAAACGTGGGGCTATACCTGCTCAGGGATGGTGTTCACCTAACTGATGTAGGTATAGATTTGTGGATAATGGGGATACAGGAGGGTATCCAGAGGGCCCTGCGGGTGTGGAGGGGCCCTTAAGGAAAAGGTTTTTCCCTTTCGGGCTGTAGCGGTGTCCTTGGTCTTTGGATGGTGGCAGTTTACAGATGGAATGGAAAATGGTTGGGGGCTCATCTTGGGATGGGCCCATGATGGGGTTATTTGCAGTGGAACGGCGTCCGCTGTAATACGGTTGTGGTACACTGCGGGTTAAAAAGTGGGTGTCTCCGAGCTGGAGTCGGCTGGGGGCCGTGGATGGAAAAGGTATAGCAGTGTGGTGGTGGAATGGTTAATGGGGTACTGTCAAAAGACCAAGAGACTAGTGTTTAATAATAACAGTTTTGTAAGTATTGTTAATAAAGAAAAAGTTGGAATTTATTTGAAAGTATTTAATTTTGGTTAAAATATTTAATTTGGTTATATAAAATAAATGGCTGTTGTGGCCAATTTTACTCCAATATCTGTGTCGATCTCGTTAATGGGAAAAGGTTGGGGAGGTTAAGCAAAAGGGGGTGGGGAGGTTAAGCTAAAGGGGTCAAGGGAGGGTTGGCCTATTAGAACTACACTAGTCAAGGGAGGCCCAGAGTGACAGGACAAAAGGATAACGGAGGGCCAGGCATGACTAGAGTGGAGGATGGACAGCAGAAGGGTTACATTTTGAAGGAGGTGCTCCAGGGGAGTGGCTGTGAGGCTGGAGAGTGTGGGGGGAGGAGCCCTATATATACAGGGGCGGGGCATCCCACGTGGCACAAGTCGGAAGGAATTCACACAGGGAGGCAGGTTTTCCCACCCACCCTCCCCGTTGGTTTTGTGTTTCGTGTTGTGTGTTTGTTTTCTTTCTTTCAGGTCGGTGTACGGGTTGTCATGACAGCTGTGGCGGTGTCCTTGGTCTTTGGATGGTGGCAGTTTACAGATGGAATGGAAAATGGTTGGGGGCTCATCTTGGGATGGGCCCATGATGGGGTTATTTGCAGTGGAACGGTGTCCGCTGTAATACGGTTGTGGTACACTGCGGGTTAAAAAGTGGGTGTCTCCGAGCTGGAGTCGGCTGGGGGCCGTGGATGGAAAAGGTATAGCAGTGTGGTGGTGGAATGGTTAATGGGGTACTGTCAAAAGACCAAGAGACTAGTGTTTAATAATAACAGTTTTGTAAGTATTGTTAATAAAGAAAAAGTTGGAATTTATTTGAAAGTATTTAATTTTGGTTAAAATATTTAATTTGGTTATATAAAATAAATGGCTGTTGTGGCCAATTTTACTCCAATATCTGTGTCGATCTCGTTAATGGGAAAAGGTTGGGGAGGTTAAGCAAAAGGGGGTGGGGAGGTTAAGCTAAAGGGGTCAAGGGAGGGTTGGCCTATTAGAACTACACTAGTCAAGGGAGGCCCAGAGTGACAGGACAAAAGGATAACGGAGGGCCAGGCATGACTAGAGTGGAGGATGGACAGCAGAAGGGTTACATTTTGAAGGAGGTGCTCCAGGGGAGTGGCTGTGAGGCTGGAGAGTGTGGGGGGAGGAGCCCTATATATACAGGGGCGGGGCATCCCACGTGGCACAAGTCGGAAGGAATTCACACAGGGAGGCAGGTTTTCCCACCCACCCTCCCCGTTGGTTTTGTGTTTCGTGTTGTGTGTTTGTTTTCTTTCTTTCAGGTCGGTGTACGGGTTGTCATGACAGCTGTGGCGGTGTCCTTGGTCTTTGGATGGTGGCAGTTTACAGATGGAATGGAAAATGGTTGGGGGCTCATCTTGGGATGGGCCCATGATGGGGTTATTTGCAGTGGAACGGTGTCCGCTGTAATACGGTTGTGGTACACTGCGGGTTAAAAAGTGGGTGTCTCCGAGCTGGAGTCGGCTGGGGGCCGTGGATGGAAAAGGTATAGCAGTGTGGTGGTGGAATGGTTAATGGGGTACTGTCAAAAGACCAAGAGACTAGTGTTTAATAATAACAGTTTTGTAAGTATTGTTAATAAAGAAAAAGTTGGAATTTATTTGAAAGTATTTAATTTTGGTTAAAATATTTAATTTGGTTATATAAAATAAATGGCTGTTGTGGCCAATTTTACTCCAATATCTGTGTCGATCTCGTTAATGGGAAAAGGTTGGGGAGGTTAAGCAAAAGGGGGTGGGGAGGTTAAGCTAAAGGGGTCAAGGGAGGGTTGGCCTATTAGAACTACACTAGTCAGGGGCTTGTATCAGATAAGAATATTGTATTAGATTAGATTAAATTGTAAATTTTATATAAGCAAAAAAAAAAAAAAAAAAAACATCTCCCGTGCCCTCCTTAGTGCCATCCTCCGTGCCCTCATCCTTCTTTGTTCATCTAAAGTCAGTAGTATAGCTATGCGCGACGATGCCCCTGGCATGTTGGCATACAGATTGTTGGGCAACACGTGTGACTGCTGAACTCCTCACTAACAGTGTTGCTTTATCTGACAATTAGACTTTTTTTCAAAATTTAGACCAGCTTTTAGGTCCTCTAACTTTAGACAGGACATTTTGCTGTTGCGCACATCGCGTAGCCTGCGCAGCAACTGCGTTTTTTTGTGAATCCCCGTAACTCCCTCATTAGCATATTTGACTAGCAAATCAATGGTGTGTCTAGCGCAGTTTTGCGCGAAGGGAAGCGAATGTCTAACTCAATTACGCCGGACCAAAAAACGTAGATTTCTGGCGTATATTGTTTTGTGAATCGCGTGCAACTATACGCACGCGCACATTTAGACTTACGCACGCGCAACAGCAGTTGCGCACGCGTAATCGCTCTGTGAATCTGGGCCATTGTGTTTTGTTTTTTTTTCAAAATTGTCGCTCTTCTTTTGTTTATAGCGGGGGAAAAAAACGCAGAAGTGATCAAATACCAACAAACAAAAGCTCTATTTTTGGGGGGGGGGGGAACATAAAGATTTAATTTGGGTACAGTTTTGCATGACCACGCAATTGTCATTCAAATTGCGACAGTGCTGGAAACGAAAAATTGCTCTGGGCAGAAAGGGGGTGAAAATGCCCTGTATTGAAGTGGGTAAAACACATTTACCTACAGTATCTGCAAACAGAAATGCTTATCTAAACAAATTGTGATCATTCTGATTTTCACTCTATTGGCGTTTTCTTTCCAGTTTTCTTTATTATATGATTTTCACAGATTTTGTTCCACTGATTATTTTACACTTGTCACTCTAATCTGAAATAAAATAATAGCAGAGCATTAACAAACTTAGAGTAAAGTATGCAGTAATTCGACCCACAATACAACTACATACACACACCAAATGTTTGCACTATTTAACCCAAGCAAGCAAAAATGATCAGTTCACTTAGGCCTGATTTACACGTATGCGTTTTTTGGTGCTTTTTGCAGAAATGCACTATAGTTCATTTACCATTGTTTCCTATGGGACATGTTAACATCTATGCTTTTTTTAGCCACTGCATTTCTGGAAAGGGAGAAGCTGCAGATGTAGTGTGTTTTTGCCACGATCAGGGCCGTCTCTACCATAGGGCAAACAGGGGCAGCTGCCCAGGGCCCTGTCACTGTTGGGGGCCCAAAGCAACCCCCTTTGAAAAAAAAAAAAATATATATTTTTAATTTTTTTTTTTTTTAGGGGTCCGATGGTCTGGAGGCCCCCAGGGCCCAAGATGACAACCCCCCCTTTTTTTTATTTATTTTTTAAATAAAAAAATATATTTATTTTATATATTTTTATTTTATTTTTTATTAAAGGGCCAATTTTTTTAATATATTTTTATTTTTTATTAAAGGGACAATTTTTTTTAGGGGTCCCCAGGGACCCGGAGGCCCCCAGGACCCAAGATGGCAACCCCCCTTTTTTTATTTATTTTTAAATAAAAAAATATATATTTATTTCATATATTTTTATTTTATTTTTTATTAAACGGACAATTTTTTTTAAATATATTTTTATTTTTTATTAAAGGGCCATTTTTTTAGGGGTCCCCAGGGACCCGGAGGCCCCCAGGGCCCCAGATGACAACCCCCTTTTTTTATTTATTTTTAAATAAAAATATATATTTATTTTATATATTTTTATCCAGACCTCAATTTTTTTTTTAGAGGTCTGGAGGTCCCCAGGGGCCCGTAGTTCCCCAGGGCCCCAGATGACGACCCCCCCCTTTTTTATAAAAAAATAAACTTTTTTATATATCTCTTTTAATATATATATATATATATATATATATATATATTATATATATATATATATATATATATAATATAAATGTTATTATTATTAAAGGACCCAGAGGTCCCCAGGGCCCTGGATGGCAACCCCCCTTTTTAAAAAAAAAAATTATATTTTATTTCTTTTTTTTTTCTTTATATATATATATATATATATATATATATATATATATATATATATATATATATATATATATATATATATATAATTAAAGGGCTCAGAGGTCCCCAGGGCCCCATGTGGCAAACACCCTTTTTTATTTTTTTTATAAATGTTTATTTTTTTATTTTTGTTTATATTTTTTTTTATTAAAGGGCCCAGAGGTTCCCAGGGCCCTGGATGGCAACCCCACTTTTTTTTTTATAAGTGTTTATTTTTAATATATTTTTTTTATTTTATTTTTTTATTAAAGGGTCCAGAGGTCCCGGATGGCAACCCCCCTATTTTTTGTAGTTTATTTTTATAAAAAAAATAAAAATTATTAAAGGGCCCAGAGGTCCCCAGATGGCAACCCCCTTTTTAAAAAAAAATATATATTTTTTTATATATATTTTTTATTTCTTTTTTTCTTTTTATTAAAGGGCCCAGAGGTCCCCAGGGCCCCGGATGGCTACACCCCTTTTTTTATATATATTTTTCTTTATTAAATCTTTTTTTTGTAAAGGGCCTCCCGCTTCTAAATTCGCGGCAGCCCCGCCCCCCCCGCGTCTCAATTTAAGGGGGCAGCACCCCCCCCCCCGTTCTCTGCTCCAGGGGGCCCATGCCTGAAGCTGTGTAAGGGGCCCCATAATTCCTGATGGCGGCCCTGCCGCCCATTAAGCCCCTGTGCTGCCCACAAATCAGGCTGAAAATCATCAGCGGCACGCAGCCAGGTGACAGTACTGCTTCCCTTCCCAGTGTTTTAAAATGTACAGAACCCCTGGCTTCCCTTTAGACGTGCCCTTCTCCCTTCCTGCCACTGGGTGCTGCTTGTATATAAAAGTGAATTAGAATGTGATTTTATAACATCCCCAGTTTGCTCTTCCCGAGGCTGACTTCTCCATGTCCTGCTCTTCAATGTATGTCACTGTTTGCTAATCTATATTGTAAATAGAAGTTTTCTGTAGAGTGTGCCCAAAGTCTTTATAATATTTGATGATTCACTGCAGGTCTGGTCAGTGTTTTAAAAAGTTCCTGTATTTTACACATGGCATGGAATGGGGTCACAGCACCGTCTGTCCATTCTGCTTTAGCACCATGGGACCCCAAGGCCATGCCATGTGTAAAATAGAGGAACTCCCCAAATCACAGACCAGACCTGCAGTCCAGGCTGAGTGAGGCCTCAGAGCACATGGCATTACTGTCTTTATTTAACTGCTTGATGGGCTTATTTTGGGCCTGACTGGTTCACATGTATGTGTTTTGGCGGCCCACATTTGTGCAGGCACAGCAGCCCATTCATTTGATGCCTCATGTAATAGGCTGAGCACACGGCACACCTATGCCCATCAAGCAATGAAATACAGCACTGTCTGTCCATTCTGCTGTCTGCTGTGACTTATCTGCAGTTCCCGCACTGTCAAACTCGCTGCATTTTTAGATGTTTAGGTCACGCTTTTAAAAACACAGTGCGTTTGTGTGTGCAAGAACTGCAGGTAAGTAGCATGGTGCAAGAACTGCAGGTAAGTAGCATGGTGCAAAAGCAGAATGGATTTCAAGGCAACTGATTTTTAAAATGCTGAATGCACCTTTTTTCTGCAGGAAACAAAGGCATGGCAGCCCATTCAAATCAATGCTGTGCCTGCACAAATGAGGGCCGCCAAAACACATACATGTGAACCAGCCAGGCCCAAAATAAGCTAAAGGGGGGGCCCAAAAAAAATGTTTGCCCAGGGCCCAAACCATATTAAAGACGGCCCTGGCCACGATTGTGCAGTGATTTGCGTTTTGCGTTTCTTAATCTGGCCCACAACAAATTGGCCAAAACACAAAGCATGAAAAATTTAAAATCGTATGTGTAAAAATGCACAGCAGAAACGATCAAAAGCAAACTGCATGGGTATGAACCAAGCCTAAAAGAGATTATAAAAAGCATGCCCCAGCTCCCTTGCTTAGGTGATTCTTTACAGATACAATTTATATATGCCCTTTCAAGCACAGAAAACTTGAAAACCTTGAAAAAGTGTCTGTGAGATCATTTATGGTATTTATAAGTATGCCTTGGAAACAGCATCCCCTGTACTGCTACATTGAATACTGTGGATAGACATGTGCGGTTCTTTTCATTCCAAATTAATATTCGGACACATTTTTATTATTCGGAAACAAAACCAAACTAAATCTTCAGAAAATGAACAATGCTAATATTAAACAACCAAAATTGGATCAAGGTTTTTGATTGTCATCTTTAACACACCTGTGCAATTTGTAGAGCACAACAAATGTATTGGCATTGCTTGCTATGGGCTAGTTCACACCTGTGATGCATCAGGAAAATACTATGGCTGTTTTTTTGGTACATTGAGCCCAGGTTCACACTGGGTATGATTTAGTTCAATTTGGGATGCGATTTCACATGTGAAATCGCATCTCAAATCGGCGGCAATTGCCGGCAATGACACCATCCTAATCGGTGCGACGCCGCATCTGCGGCGCTGCACCGATTTCAAAAAGTAGTTCCTGTACTACTTTTTGCGATTTCAGGACGCGATTTACATTGACATCTGTGCAGAAAACTGCACAGATGTCTCCTAAATCGCGCCAAAATCGTGACTGCCAGAGGGAGTGAAATTGCGCAATTTCATTCCTGCAGCCCAGTGTGAACCAGGGCTGACACATGTTTTTGGCCCTGTAAACTTCAATGGCAGCGCATAAAAAGAGCATGAATATTGCATATCAATATATAAAAATGCAGACGCAAAGGTGTGAACCTTGCCTTAAACAAACCAACATACTGACTTGGGATATTCCCAACACAACTGCAGTTACCAAATGAAACATAATATGACATATTGCCACAGGGATACCATACCTGAGATGGCTCCCCAAACTCAGTTGAACATTAAAGGGTTATTTCAGCTTTACCTCAGGCCCTCAGCCCACAGCACAAGCTGAGGCCTAGTAGAAGTGATTCCCTAGAAAACACACAGGCTCTCTGCCTGTAGTAAGCCCCAAGGAAGTAGTAGTAGTGGTAAAAAAAAAGCACTTGTGGGTTTAACCAATCTTGTTTTTTTTTTTGCACAATTCTTCTTTAAGGGGGCGTGACAAGAGGTGTATCTTATGCCTGCATACTTTTGTTGATAGGTGTCCCTCATTCCCAAAGTTGGGAGGTATGGTTACAGCTACCATGGTACAGGCACAGGGGAGCTCTGCAGTGAATGCTTGTTTATACGGTGACTGTATAGGAACATACTACAGTATATGACAAGTGTCTAAACCTCTTGAAATTCCAAATGACCTAATAGCACTTTAGCGTAATTTTTTTATTTCAATGGCCAGAATAATTAAATATTCTGGCCAATGAAATAAACGCCAAGCACTTGACGTGCTTAAACATGCCTAAAGGAGTTTGCAAAAATGTGACTTAAGCCGCGTACACACAACCGTTTTTCAGGTTCTAAAAAATGATGGGCCAGATTCACGTGCATTGGCGCATATATTAACCGGCGTAGCGCATCTCCTTTACGTTAGACCGGCTCAATTTAGAGGCACAAGTATCGTATCCTTGTAGTATTTGCGCACAAATTTGCGCCAGTGCAACGTAATTTCCGAGGCGTAAGGCGGTGTAATTCAAATTGGGAAGGACGTGGGTGTGTTCCATTGAAATGAGCCGTGACCCCATGCAAATGAAGGGCAGGCCGGATTGCACAGGCGCGCATGAAGCAGACCATGGTCAGCACCTCTCTGCGCATGGTCAGAACTGGGCACGGCTCAATCAGTGAGATTGGAACTAGGCCCGGTCAACTTAGTGAGCTACGCACAGTGCTTAAATAGACCGAGAGGAACTCCCTTCCTTTGCAAAAGTACATCCATTTGTTTCCCTTCCTACAGCAAGGTGCTTTTGTTCTGTTGTTTGTTAGCGTTTGTTGGTTTGTGACATGTCTTTGAGATTTTTGGAGAGTGATTTGGAGAGTGATTTTTGGAGAGTGATTTTTGTGAGTGTTTTGGAGAGTGTTTTGGAGAGTGTTTTGGAGAGTGTTTTGGAGAGTGTTTTGGAGAGTGATTTGGAGAGTGATTTGGAGAGTGATTTGGAGAGTGATTTGGAGAGTGATTTTTGGTGAGTGTTTTGGAGAGTGATTTGGAGAGTGATTTTTGGTGATTGTTTTGGAGAGTGTTTTGGAGAGTGTTTTGGAGAGTGTTTTGGAGAGTGTTTTGGAGAGTGTTTTGGAGAGTGATTTGGAGAGTGATTTTTGGTGATTGTTTTGGAGAGAGTGTTGTGTGAACATGAGTGAGAGGAAGCGAAAATTAAATTTTTCCTGGCGGGAGAAGGAAATAATTATCAGGGCCATTACCCAATATGAATAAATCAAATATAGCTGGGACCCCAAAGGTAACCCAGAAATAATTTGGAAAAGGGGAGTGGGCGGGTGGGCTATAGCGGTACTAGGTACAAGAAGGTACAAGGGAACATAAACTAAGGTAAAAAATTACATTTGTTTATTATAATAATGAGCAAGTAGGACACACGTTATTAGATTATAAAAAACAAACAAACAGAAACAGTATTAAAACGTGACACAGTGCATGCCAAACCAGGTCACCGAGGTGTTAAATCAACCCTAGACGAGGGGAAGCGGTGAGAGGGGTGTGGTCATGCCCGTTGAATCTCAATCTCGACTAGTTTCGCAACATTAGTTGCTTCATCAGGAGAGGTAGTCTGCACTGTTAAAGGAGACCACCGAGGACAATAAACCGCAATTGGAGGGAGGTAGCCTCTCAAGAACGGATAGGAAGTAAATGGAGCCACAATATGAGCTATCCTAAAAAAAGCTGTGTATATAATTGAAAGAGTAAGGACCTGTGAACCATATTAATGGATCAAGGATGGAGCATAGCTGGCGTGGGTGTTTGATAATGATCCCACACTAGGTGCATAAAGTTGAAGACCAGTGGTCGGTAGAGCGCACTGTATGGTCCACAGGATCACACACCGGATCCTGTGGACCATACAGTGCGCTCTACCGACCACTGGTCTTCAACTTTATGCACCTAGTGTGGGATCATTATCAAACACCCACGCCAGCTATGCTCCATCCTTGATCCATTAATATGGTTCACAGGTCCTTACTCTTTCAATTATATACACAGCTTTTTTTAGGATAGCTCATATTGTGGCTCCATTTACTTCCTATCCGTTCTTGAGAGGCTACCTCCCTCCAATTGCGGTTTATTGTCCTCGGTGGTCTCCTTTAACAGTGCAGACTACCTCTCCTGATGAAGCAACTAATGTTGCGAAACTAGTCGAGATTGAGATTCAACGGGCATGACCACACCCCTCTCACCGCTTCCCCTCGTCTAGGGTTGATTTAACACCTCGGTGACCTGGTTTGGCATGCACTGTGTCACGTTTTAATACTGTTTCTGTTTGTTTGTTTTTTATAATCTAATAACGTGTGTCCTACTTGCTCATTATTATAATAAACAAATGTAATTTTTTACCTTAGTTCATGTTCCCTTGTACCTTCTTGTACCTAGTACCGCTATAGTCCACCCGCCCACTCCCCTTTTCCAAATTATTTCTGGGTTACCTTTGGGGTCCCAGCTATATTTGATTTATTCAATTGACATTTAGGATGATGGTACTTTTATGCTTGTTTGCTTTTGTGTTTACTCCAAGAGGCTCCAATTTAATCCATTACCCAATATGTGCGATTCCTGCACGGCACGGAGAGTGCCAACACCCCCCCGGCCAGGAAGAGTCAGATTTTGCAGGACATTGCTGACAAGGTAAATGCTTTGGGGGGTGAGACCCGGACACGCCAGGGGATCCAAAAGAAGATCAATGATCTCCGGCGTGTGGTCCGTGGGAAGCTGGCCAAGATTGCAGCACATGGCAGGGGCACTGGAGGGGGCCCACCATGCACTGTTAGGCTGAATAAGGAGGAGCGTGCGGTGGCCCAGACCTTCAACAGGCAGCAAGTGGAGGGGCTGCCTGGCTTTGACTCCATTGAGGAGGCCGTGATATATATTCTGTGAGTGTTTTGCTCTAACTTCTCTTGTCCTTTTCTTAAATTACATAAACAAAATGTAAGAATAATAATTATGGAAATATTACCTCTCATAAAATAATGCTCTAGGGGAACCGCATAAACATGGACAAATCAGGGCTAATCCAAGCAGCACATATTCAAGTATCAGGATTCCGAAAGCAAATAAATAAAGATCCTTGTCACACTTCCCTTCATATACTTTGTACACCTTAAAGACCCAGACACTACCTACATTTGGGAAAAATTTAAAGTCGTTAGTAAAATTAATACAGCGTATATACTGTAAACATGAACACACAAACACAGCCTAGATACCTAGCTTGAGAATCTTTGTTCCTAATGAAGTGATTAGATTACTCACACCATGTAGCAAGCGTTCTGATGCCTGTTCTCTCCTTTTCCCCTAAAATCTTAGCTAAGACACTGTTTTTAATGTTATTGCTTTTCTGTGCTTCTCTTGTAATTGCAATTGCTATTTTATATCTGTTTCTATCTGTAACCATTTAATGCAGAATAACATTGTAAAATATTATTTTACACTTCAAGTGAATTGTAAATATGTTATTTGACTTTTTTCATGTTCATGTTTGATTTCCTTAAGTTTATTGCATTATATTGGGATTTAGCTGACTTTGGCATTAACTCCTTGACGCCCACCCACAGTGCATTTACTGTGGATGGGAGGCACAGCCTGGCTAGGCGATGTACTGGTATGTTGCCAAGCACATGTGCACTAACTCGCCCACTTGGGTGTGCAGTGGTGGGATCCCTTGACAGTGCTTGGTACCCTTTTGCTGTGAGTGGGCATAGTGATCATATGATTACAATGTCAAAGAAATGACTGTATTGTGATGCTGTGATTGGCTCACAGCTATCACGTGGTACTTGAATCATGTGATTAGCTGTAGCCAATCACAGCATGTCAACAGTAAGCAAGCTGTCATGAATGGAAAGTTAACTATTGCTTATAACAGTAATTATCTGTTATAAGCAATAAAAGTGTAAAAAATATATATATTTGATCACCCTCCAGAACTACTATGAAAGAATGTAAAAAATAAATAGTTAAACATAAATAATGGAATACACTGTTTTTCATACTGTCACCAGTCAGTATTCCTGATCCATGCCACATCAGTCATATGATGAGGCTGTACTTCACTGGTGACAGTGTGTACAAACAAATTGTAAAAAAAAAAATGTATTTAATTTTATAATTTTCCAAAAAAAGTGTGAAAAAAAGTTTCCAAAAACACACCATGCCTCTTACTAAAGACCTAGGACTGTCTACTTTCCAAAAAATGATCATTCAGGGAATATTTGTACTGTCCTGTCATTTTTATGCCTCAAGAAAGGAGACCATCACTATATACCATAGTTTGTAGACGCTATCATTTTCATACAAACCAATTCATATACCCTTATTGGGATTTTTTTTTTACCAAAAACACATAGCAGAATATATTTTGGCTTAAATTTATGAATAAATTTGATTTTTTTTTAGACATGTTTTATAACAGGAAGAGGAAAATATTGTTTGTTTTCAGTCTTTTTTCATTTATATAGCAAAAACATAAATAAAAACAGTGGTGATTAACTACTGCCAAAAGAAAGCTCTAGTTGTGTGAAAAAAATATAACAATTCAATTTGCATAGTGTTGTATGACTGCACAATTGCCAGTTAAAGTAGCACAGTGCTAAATTGCACAAAATGCCCTGGTCAGGGAATAAAACCTTTTGGAGGTCAAGTGATCAATGCGGTAGTTAACACCACTTGCTGACTTTTACCTGCAGGTAAGCTTATAATAATGCTTACCTGTAGGCACAAGGAATATCTCTTAAACATGCACCATTTAGGACAGTGGTTCTCAACCTGGGGGTTGGGACCCCCTCGGGGGTCAAATGATGATTTGCCAGGGGTCACCGAATCCTGGGCTGTTCCTGAAGCCCGCACCTCTTTTGCAGCCACCCAGCAGGGCTGGTCCTGGAGCCCACAGCCACCCACTAAGCCTCTTTGCAGCCGCCCATTCAGTTTACAACATGGCTGGGGGGGCAGAGACTTTACGTCAGCTGACTGGTGAGAAATGTGAAGTGGGAGACATAGTGAGTAACACTACCTGTGATTTATAGTTCCCATTAAAAGTCCCCACTACAGTTTTTAGATCAGCAAATGACCTTGATCAAGAGCACCTATGTTGGCTGATCAGAACTCTCCCACCAGCACTGCCACTCATCCCAACTCTCCCACCAGCACTGCCACTCATCCCAACTCTCCCACCAGCACTGCCACTCATCTCAACTCTCCCAACAGCACTGCCACTCATCCCAACTCTCCCACCCCCACTGCCACTCATCCCAACTTTCCCATCCCCACTGCCACTCATCCCAACTCTCCCACCCCCAAGGAGTAAGGGAAGGAATAAAAATAGAGATTACGTGGAAAGGAAAGGAAAAGAGGGGGGGACAACAAATAAAAAGGGAGAGAAAGATTAAGAGAAAGAGCAAGAAAGACAGCTAGATTGAGGGATGGGGGAAAAAAGAAGAAGAAATTTGGATAGAGGGATAAAAGGGGAAAGAAAGGAGAACAAAGAGTGGTACATACTAAAATGTACCATAAGGGGTATTAATACTTCACAAATGTAAGGGTTAGGGGCACAAATTACTTGTTTTGCCTTGGGTGCTGACAACCCACGCTACGAAAAATTTTACTGTTAGGGGTCCCTACAACTTGGGGGATTTTATCAAGGGGTCACGGCACTAGAACGGTTGAGAACCACTGATTTAGGAGATATTCACTACTTCTGCAGAAAGTGACATCACCGGCATATGTGCACTTCTCTCTGAAAGGACGGCACGCCGTCCCTTCAAATCTGTGTCCTGCAGACATGACTCATGTGTGCAGGAGCCAGTGGTGGCTGGTGCTCAACATTTTTTTTGGGGGGGGGGGCGCAAACGAAAAAAAAAAAATTCAGCCTCACTGTGCCCATCAAACGCAGCCACTGTGCCATGCCACCAAATGCAGCCACTGTGCCATCAATTGTCACCACTGTTCCATGCCATCAAACAGCAACTGTGCCCATCAAACGCAGCCACTGTGCCATGCCACCAAATGCAGCAACTGTGCCATCAATTGTCACCACTGTGCCATGCCATCAAATGCAGTCACTGTGCCATCAATTGTCACCACTGTGCCATGCCATCAAACAGCAACTGTGCCATCAATTGTCACCACTGTGCCATGCCATCAAACGCAGCCGCTGTGCCATCAATTGTCACCACTGTGCCATACAACACAGCAACTGTGCCATCAATTGTCACCACTGTGCCATGCCACCAAATGCAGCCACTGTGCCATCAATTGTCACCACTGTGCCATGCCATCAAACACAGCAACTGTGCCATCAATTGTCACCACTGTGCCATGCCATCAAATGCAGTCACTGTGCCATCAATTGTCACCACTGTGCCATGCAAGACAGCAACTGTGCCATCAATTGTCACCACTGTGCCATGCCATCAAATGCAGTCACTGTGCCATCAATTGTCACCACTGTGCCATGCCATCAAACAGCAACTGTGCCATCAATTGTCACCACTGTGCCATGCCATCAAACGCACCCACTGTGCCATCAATTGTCACCACTGTGCCATGCAACACAGCAACTGTGCCATCAATTGTCATCACTGTGACTTTCCATCAAATGCAGTCAATGTGCCATCAATTGTCACCACTGTGCCATGCCATCAAACACAGCAACTATGCCATCAATTGTCACCACTGTGCCATACCATCAAACACAGCAACTGTGCCATCAATTGTCACCACTGTGCCATGCCATCAAACGCAGACACTGTGCCATCAATTGTCACCACTGTGCCATGCCATCAAACGCAGTCACTGTGCCATGCCATCAAACGCAGCCACTGTGCCCCTCAATTGTCAGCCACCGTGCCCTTTGTAACCACTGTGCCCCATGATACCACTGTGCATGTCACTGTGCCCTTTAATTGTCACCACTGTGCCCCATGATGCCACTGTGCACATTGTCACCACTGTGCCCCATGATGCCACTGTGCCCATTGTCACCACTGTGCCCCATGATGCCACTGTGCCAATTGTCGCCTCTGTGCCCTTTGTCACCACTGTGCCCCATGATACCTGATACCACTGTGCCCATTGTCGCCCCTTTTCTCTGTAAAAAGCACTTACCTGAAGCTTCCATGTCCTCCATCGATGTCTTCTGCAGCCGTGGTGAAGCTTCAGCCAATCAGGTTCCTGATAACCAGAATCCGGGAACCTGATTGGCTGAAACGGCCATCAGTCTTATGCAAGGAACGCAGGTTGCCTGCGCTCCGAGTATAGACTTCCAAGAGCCAAAATGACATTTTAGCCGAAATGTCAAAATGACATTTTAGCCGAATAAAAGTTCTTAAAGGCCCCTTTTTTTTTTGTTTTACAGCGGGAGGGGGGCGGCGCCCATGCGTCCCTATGGATGGGCCACCACTGGCAGGAGCCCACGAACATGGAAGGAAGACCAGGTGAAGATGGAAGACCTGTCAGTGGTCACAGCACACCGCTGGGGGGGCTTCATTTTAAGGTAAGTCTTTCATGGTGTGCAAGTATGCAGTTCATACTAGCACATTATGCCATTAACTTGCAGGGGAATTATTATTATTTTTTGGACACTTTACTATCACTTTAATAACATCTGAAACTACAACAGAGAACTCACATAAACTAGATAAAGCGGGGTAAGAAACAAGCATGACAGGAGAGACCAAAGAGATAAAGAAGAGACTGAAAGGGAGTGAGGAAACAGTTTATCATAGCAGTGAATAGGGGAGGGAGAAGTGATGAAGGAAAAATATACAGAAATATAGTTTTGCTTTTTTAGTGTCACTATATAGAATAATATGCTTTATGTACAACACTTACCTGTTATAAACCAGGCAAAGCTGAATGTTCCTATCAAACCTTCTAGAATCATGCTGCATGTCTCAAATATAGACCTGACAAACAACAGAGCAACAGCTACTAAATGTGTGGCTCCTGTCACCAACAGAAAGATGGGTATGTAGTGCTGGATGGGGCATTTGTCTTTGTATATGACACCTGGGAAAAAAAATAACTGGTAAGATGACTTACATTATTTGAAAGCACTGACTTTTCTTTCAGTATCTCTGATGAATCTCTGCTATAGTATTTATTTACTGTATTTATCGAGGTATTTCGCGCTCCGGCGTATAGAGCGCACCCCTAATGTGGACCTGTAAAAAAAAATGTTAGTACTTTTAGTACTTACAGTTTTGGTGTCTTGGGCGGCATCCATCGGCGGCCTTGTCCGGTCCGGCGTCCGTCTTCGGCATCAATGGTGTCCTCCCCGCTTCTCCAGCATTGCCTCGAGTCGAATCTTTGCTTCCCGTGCTCAGTTTTAACGCTTCCGCCGACATATATCGAGTGCAGTACACTCGGGTACATTCGGCCCGTGAGCACGAGCGAAGCCAAGCCTTGCCGAATGTACCCAAGTGTAATGCACTCAGTATATGTCGGCGGCTCAGTTCAAACTGAGCGTGGGAAGCGGGTATCAGCGTATATAGCGCACCCACGATTTTCCCCTTATATTAAGGGGAAAAAAGTGCGCGGTATACGCCGATAAATACGGTATATATCAATTCTTAAAATACTCAAATTATTTACATAAATTAGAAGCCATACTTAATGGTCTATACTAGGGTCATTTTTCTAGATTTTATAGATATACAGTAGTTTAAAGTAGGGCTGTGCAAATTAACTTTTAATTAATCGATTAATCTTAAATTTTTTTGATCAATCAAAATCTTTTTGATCGATTACCAATCAAAAGAATTTTACTCTCCTCTCTGCCGGTTTCCGGGCCTTCAGGGAGTTCCGTCGGAGATCCGGTGATGTCACGGACACCGGTGGGGCTTGCCGTGTCCATCTGAAGGGCTCCTTTGCTGTGCCTTCATATCTGCATGCCGGCGGGACCTTAATATCTGCCACACGCAAGGGCTGTTACACTTCCCTCTATCAATTCCCTCTATCAACCTGGGATTCTACAGCCATCCACTGGGAGTTGTGATAGTTCCCTTCACGGGACATCTACATGCCGACGGACTGATGTTAACCTCTCCTCATCTGGATTCAGCAGTGGCATCGTTGTACACATTTTTATACCAGTATCATACTTGGCTACATGTTTTTATGACTGCTTTTGGTACCGTTTGGTATTACTTGCACCATTTTTACAGTTTATGTAGTTACATCGATTTTATCTCCAGTGCAATATTTATTTGGTTACCTACTTGAAGACTATACAAGTTTTAATGCTATTCCCATCGAGCGCTGCCTGTGTGTTTTTTGTATCCTGCTATCCATTTTTCCAGTGGCTGGGAGCTGCACTGGGAATCAGCCTGCAAGGAGATCAGCTAACAGTAGTTGGATCTGTATGTGCGTTATAATTAATCAAAATTAGTCGATTAATCGATTAAAAAAAAAACGATTAATCGAACACAAAAAATGTGATCAGTAACAGCCCTAGTTTAACGCAAAACTCTAACCCACAAATTATGCTTATTAAAAATCCTCAGTTCATTCTTGGTTTACCCTGTCTTCTTGAAAAGGTTTGCACTCTATTATAATTCCCTTGTTATTATTTACTTGCTAATGTCCACATCCCTACAGCTACAGCAAGATATGCCTAAAGTGACTCTGTTAATAATTAAAAAAATTCAATGTGTGGCTCCATGTAAAAAACGCAGTTGCTACATACCTGCCCTTTCCACTGGCTTTACTAGCAAATTGTTTTCTGAAGATCCAAGCTTTGCTGTACAATGTTCAGAATTTAACACTTACACACCCACCCACCTACCTGCACACTATGCCCCGTACATAGTACACTGGCCTAATATACTGCAGTCTAGCTAAATCAACTGCCTGCCTGTATTATTAGTGTATTATTGAGTATGGGCGTTACGCTAAAATTAATTGTGCAAAATTTGGGCTGCTGTCATTCAGAACTGTCCTGTGGGCCAGTCTGCGCTCCAGGGGTGATGTTCACACCCCTGGGCGGCAGGTGGCACTAGAGGGGTTCTGACGGAGCCACTTTTCCCCAGAAGCCAATTGGAGGAGTTTTCCCTCGCGGAACATGCTGGGGAAGGGTATATCCGTGGCAGACGCCATTTTCTTTGGTTCTTCAAGGGTTCCAGGTGTGGCACCCACCCTTGGGGTGTGCGCACCCAATGGGCCCCGACGATATGGCCTACCTGGTTGGGGTCATATGCTACGCGGAGTTCCATATGGATGCTGAAAGGGGCCCCAGTGACTTACTGGGTCCCCAGCTAAACTAAGGAGGATGGCAGGCTGTGTGCCGCTCGGTGGGGGAATCGGCTTGAGGAGAACCCGGAGGCAGGTGATCCAAGTAGGCTTGAATGAACCATCGGGGATCCGGTGACCGGAAGATTGACAGGTGTACCTTAAACTGTCAACCGGTGACCCTGACTGAACTTACTGGGAGGATTCGCTCAAGAATCCATTTAGCTTACCCAAGTACTAGGCCTGTGGCAGAGGCCCGAGCCAGGCCTGTGGCAGAGGTCTGTTCCTCCCAGCAACCTAAGTGACACTTCGTCTGCCAGGCTTGTGACAGGAGTCTGTCCGGAGGTGCTTCACCCACTCTGGCTAGAGTGGCGAAGAACTGTGCTATTGATGAAAGCAGGGTTGCTTTCCATAAATATCCTGGGCCTGATAAAGCAAAAGAAGAGCATTTGCAGTATCAACCTTTTCTATCCCACTTTGTGTTGGCTGTGTTGGGCCTTGGAAATAAAGCATTTGAAAACTTCCTGGCTGACTGGACATTCGCTCACTACATGTACTCACTGCTATCACCCCTAGACAAGCCATCGAGGGTAACTTAATATGCCGATCCCAAAAACAACCAGCGGCTCCTGAATGGGGTAGCGCTACATTAGGAAGAGAACATGGATGGTCTGTCATAATGTGCTAGTGTAGCACACCCCCTTAGGGAGCTGCTGATTAGATTAGGTTGGCCTGTTACCGCTATAGCTTCGATGTCTAAGGGAGTTAGAGGAGAGCAGCAGTGATGGAATGTCCACACGATAAATGTCTTTTCTTGTGCTTTATTTTACCCAACATGGTAAAACATGAACTTGAGATGAATGAAAAAAGATGGATGAGGAGATGAGTAGCAGATTCAGGCCTACAGGTAACAGAAGCAGTCCTGCTTCAAACAACACTTTCTTTCGTCGCCACTCCAGCCAGAGTGGGTATAGTGTACCTGGACAGGCCTTTCACACCGACCTGGCAGCCAGGGTATCATTGGAACCTTGTGGGAAACAGACCTCTGCCACAGACCCTTCCCTATAACGTAGATCATGAAATAAGTCTTCCCTAATGAATTAGGACCTGAATCTAACCTTAGGTAGTCCTTAGTTGGTCACACACTGACAGGTTGCTGACATGCAACCTCCCCAGTGTCTGGTCACCTTGATCCCCGATGGTTCGCTACAGTGCTGTTGGATCACCAGCCTCTCATTGGTATTCCTCAACTGGACTCCCCACCGAACAGCATAAACTTGCTTGGGATCTTCAAGTCGGGACCCCAGTCGATCACTGGGGCCCCGCCACAACTTCAGTTGCTCCGGGCCGACAGGGTCCCGGAACTAGGATCTCCGCGTTGCCCCCACGCCCCAGCCAGGTAGGCCATAACGCTAGGGGCGTGGCGATGTACGTTCACCCTAAAGGTGGGTGCCGCGCCAGGAACCAGAAGACTGCTCAAGATGGCGTCTGCTTCATAAGTCCCTGCATGCCCTCCTGATTGGTCACTTGGAGAGAACACCCGAACCTCAACTCCACTGCTGCCGCCTGTCGACTGAGGGTGGAATTACACCCCGGGTACGAAAGAACAAGCCCACAGCACAGCCAAGCTGAAAAAGAGAGCCCTACATTAATCAGAATTGAGATCAGAGTCACTTACACTCTGATCAATCCCACTAAATTTCAATAGCTCCTGTACTTGGAAGTACATGGGCGCTACACTAGTATGCGGTGCTCACTAGCAAATTGTGGCTTTTTGCACCGTTTACTACCACTTTAATTCTTATAATCATTGTTTTACATACAAATTAGTAGTCAATTGAGTCCTGCAATTTGGCCACATATACACAAAAAAATACCTACAGCAGTTTTAGATAAACAAAAAAAAAAAAGATTTCCTTACCCATGACGATCATAGCTATGCTTAAACCAATCCAGATTAGCAATGAAAATATTTGGAGACCTAGAAAATAGAGTTACATTTTCAGCCAGATGTAGTAGTAGATATAGGTAAACAAATGGATCAAACGCAAGAACAAAAGACCAATGTCAACCCCCAAGCATTATTTTTTCTGCGGATAGAGTAGGAAAGGGTTAAAATCCTTACAAAGCTTTCCTTGTTGCAGGTTTTCTCACTTCCCTAGTCACACAGAAGGGTTGATTTACTAAAGTCAAATAGGTTGTTCACTTTGCTAAGGACATTAAGAGGGGATTTGCCCCAGAGCTGAGATTGAAGCTCTGCTGACTTTTTTATTTTATTTTCCTTGCAGATCATTGGATATTCTTTGCAAAGTGAAACTTCCCTTGCAAGGTGCAACTTGTATAACAAACAGCCTATTTGCCTTTACTAAATCAAGCCATAGTGTCAACTAGATATGTGCATTCCCGTTCGTACGAATGTTATTTTCGTACGAAAATGTTCATTTTCGTACCCGCAGGATAATGTGTACATACGAAAAAATGAAAGCACCAAAATACGAAAACTACGAGATTACGAATGAGCCGCATAACGAACAACTGCAAATACGAACAAATGATCCGACGGAAAAAAACGACAAAACGAAAACGGCAAAAGAACAAAAATTACATCTATAACAAAAGATTTACATGCTGTATTTTGTTTGAATCCTTTTTCTGTTTGTTTTCAGTCCTATGTTCATTGTTCATATGACATCTATAACAAAAGATTTGCATGCTGTATTTTGTTTCAATCCTTTTTCTGTTTGTTTTCAGTCCTATGAACATACGACTGAAAATAGCAAAAGAAAAGGGTTTCAAGATACTGCAAATCATTGACGAAAATTCACGAAAATTATTGTCTAACAAGTAACGAACATGAATTAAACAGAATAGCGTACCATACCAACATGTACGAAAATAAAACAGTAACGAAAATACGAAACGATCGGAATACGAAAAAATCGCGTCATACAAAAAACGAACGGGTACAAACAGGAAAACGGGCGTCTTACGAAAAACGAACGAAAACGAAAAAACGGAACCATACGAAACAGAACAAAAAAAACGTTTTTTTTTTTCTGTGCACATGTCTAGTGTCAACAGGACAGAAAGGGAGTAGAAAAGTCCACAGTGGGGAGATTAGACAAGAATAAAAACTTGAAGTGGGTTATAACATGGCTCCCCTCTACTCTGTTTCTAATGCTGGTTTATTGGTCCACTGCAAGGTCTACTTAAAAAAAAAAAAAATTACAAATAGCTATACATATGGGCAAAGTGCAGCAACCAAACAGATTTCACTAATCAAAATTCAGACCAAATATAGAAGTTAGATTTGTTGCTATTTATCAATGCACTTTGTACATGGCTTTGCTAATAAAAAAATGTAAAAAAGAAGATAGGTTAATATGTAGCGCAAGGGGTCTCCAAACTTTCTAAACAAAGGAACAGTTGATTGTTCTTTAGGCCACTTTCACACGGGTGGACCGTTCAGATCCGCCTGTCAGTTTTTTCGGCGAACCTGAACGGACGCTCCATACATCTCTATGGAGCGATGGATGTCAGCGGTGACATATCCACTGACATCCGATCCGCCCCGATTGGTGTCACTGGGAGAAATGATGCCCTATTGTCTGTGTCAGTGGAAGGAAAAGTGCCCCACCATTGAATAGTGGAGGTAGGAGGAAATATCCCTGACTATTGGTGTCAGTGGAAAAATGCTGCCTCCTTGTTTGTGTTAGTAGGAGGCAGGGGCGGACTGACCATTGAGACACTCGGGCACTGCCCGAGGGCCCCATGCCACTAGGGGGCCCCATTAGGGTTGCCAGGATCAGTGCGTAAAAATCTGTGTTTTTTTTACATCTGTCCCTGATATGTCCGAAACCGACATGCTTTTGATGTGAAAATCCTGAGATTTTAGCTGCCCTGCCTCTGCACTGCCTCCTGGCATGGTGGCCATCTGTAAGCCCGGGGGCCCCATAATCTATTGCCCGGGGGCCCCATGAGTTGTCAGTCCACCCCTGGTAGGAGGAATAGTGTCTTGTATCAGTAGGACAAATGGGGCAGCAAAGACCAGATTAAGGCAAGCAAAGAGCCGCAGTTTGTAAACCACTGATAAATAAAGCACATTATATAATTATATTACTTTATAAACGTACCTATATTACAGGCTGAGCCCATTTTTTAAATGTCTGTAAAGCAAGAGTCATCATGGTCAACATCATCACTCATATATATTTTCTCAGAAATTATGATAAATAAGGACATAAAATAGGCAGTGAAATGTATGAATTACAGTGTACAGTAGAATGCAACTGATGTATATTATCCATAAAAATACATATTGTTTTTAGTGCAGTTCTGGCTGAAAACATAATGCATGACAGAATAGCAAATTGCCTAAGCCCATGGAAAATGTAGACTTAAAATGTATGAACTAGACATTTTAAAGTACAAATATGAGATTTGTTAAGACAACAACCGTTATTTACAAAGTTCCAAAAGATAACACTCTACTGCAGGAAAACTGTCCTTTGTAGTGGGCAGTGTTGTAAGTAATGGCGTTAAAATAAACGCTGTTACCTAACGCAGCCCCTTTTGAGGGGAACGAATAATCTACTTGATTACTCTTCCCCTTGTAGTAACGCCGTTCCCATTACTTGGGCGGCGTTACCACAATTACATCTGCCTGGACACTTCACCCCTTCACTGACATGGAGCTAAACCCAACCGTCCCCGGAGCAGAGCGGGCGGTGCGGAGCCGGTGATGCGGTGCGGGCTGTACCGCGCGGACAGTGAGAGCATTAGCGTACAGAGGGGATTATACGAGTAAAGACCTGGCGGGGGGAGGCGGGGACTGTGTGTCAGCTGACACCCGCTGACGTCACACCTCCTGTCTCTTACCTTCCCCGGTCCACATAGACAATGTACGGGGCGCCCGGTGTAGCAGTAAAATCGGTATCCCTCTCATCAACTGCGCATGTGCCGATTTCAGTCAATTGAAATCGAGCGCAGAGCTACTGCCGAACACAGCCATGTCATATTAACCCTTCACCCGCCGAGAGATACACTGCAGATTACACTGGATCTGGATGACAGCGGTTGCGAGGTACAAGGTACAGCAACAATCTGTATAGGCTACCTACAGGGGGGGGGGGGGGGGGTCAGTCTGAATGTCACGGGGGGGTGAGTCTTTATTTCACGGGGATATGTGACACATGGGTGAGCACTGTTTATGTGACACCATGGTAAGCCCTTAGACGCGAGTTTCACAACTCGCATTCGGCGCCCTATAAGTATTTATTCCAATCCAACCATGCATGGGCACTATATAGAGTGTGTATATGACACCATGGATGGACACTGTATGTGTGATATCATGGGTGGGCACTGTGTTTGTATGACACCATAGATTGGCACTGTGTGACACCATGGATGGGCACTTTGTGTGTGACACCATGGATGGACACTGTATGTGTGATATCATGGGTGGGCACTGTGTTTGTATGACATCATAGATTGGCACTGTGACACCATAGATGGGCATTTTGTGTGTGACACCATGGATGGGCACTGTGTGTGTGTGACACCATAGATTGGCACTGTGTGTATGTGACACCATGGATGGGCACTGTGTGTGTGATATCATAGATTGGCACTGAATGTGTGACACATGGGTGGGCACTGTGTGTGTGTGTGTGTGACACCATGGATGGGCACTGAGTGTGTGACAGAGATGGCACAGTGAGGCATGTTACAAATGGCACAGTGAGGAATGTTACAAAGATGGCACAGTGAGGCATGTTACAGATGGCACAGTGAGGCATGTTACAGATGGCACAGTGAGGCATGTTACAGATGGCACAGTGAGACATGTTACAGATGGCACAGTGAGGCATTGCATTGTAGAATATTAAAAAAAAAGTCAGTTACTTTGCTGAGTAACTAATTACTTTTTCAATGTAGTAACTGAGTCACTAACGCAATTACTTTTTTGGATAAGTAATTTGTAACTGTAACTAATTATTTTTTAAAGGAAGATGAGCAACACTGGTAGTGGGGCTGTGCCCCTACTGCAAGTGTTATTAGCTTTTATTGTATAGGGGAGAGGAGAAAAACTTTTACTTACCTGATCCTCAACTCTTCTGGCAGGTGGCGTTCCATCAAGATTTGGCAGTGAACTGTCCCTCGGCATCAACATGTCCAATGCAGGGCTAGCTACAGACCCTGTTTTGGTCTTGGTTATGTCAGAACCCTAGACTGCTGGAGCATCGGGGAGAAGAAGCTGCAGGAACCAGTTTAGCAGTGTCGGGTAAAGCCTAGTACATGCCACTAGTTTTTTTTTTCCTGCTCGTTCAGTCTCTCCTGCTGTGCCCCTGGCTGGTGGTTTTCCAGCATGCTCCTCGGACAGAAGCAGGCCAAACAGCCAGCTTCTGTCAGACCGGCTGAATGTTGGATGTTTTGCTGCAGGAGAGCTCCAGCCCCCCTATGGTCCTCTTTCAGACCCCTACTTCTGCTGTCAAGCAATGTATCCAGCTTCTTCCCAGCAGCAGCATATGGAAAAAGGGTGCACTGTGATGTAAGGGAGCGTGGGGGGCGCAACTACTGATGGTGGGGTGGCTATTGACATCTAATGTAAGGTAAGGTGACCAGATTTTTAAAATGAAATCCAGGGACATATTTGTTTTTACTAGTAATGGCGGCAATCAGCGACTCTCTGCCCGTCGCCGCCGCCACTCGCCTCGCAGCCTGTCAAGTCTCACTCTCTGGGCCCCGGCTACTACTGGGAGCGGAGGAAGATCACTCTGCCAGGGAAGGCAAGGAGATAGGCGAGTGGCTGGCCGGGACTTGAGCCAAGGCAGAAGAACATGTGAACAGAGCTGAATGGGCATGCACGCGAAACTGAAGAAATATTCCCTCCACTCCGACCAGCACATGATCATCATAAAGGGGCACAGATAATGAAAAAAAATACACCCTCCCCCACCCCCAAAAGCTAGAGCGGGGGTGTATAATTCAGAATTTTTTTTTCTGCACTGACTGTCTTTGAAATTGCCCCAGCCCATGTTCAAATCCAATCCGAGGACAAAACTGGGGACAGACTTGGTCTGGGGACAGTCCCCGGAAACCAGGGATGTCTGGTCACCCTAATGTAAGGGTAGGGGAATGCGCTGGACAATCGTAGGCCTTGTACACACAATCAGACCGGTCTGATGAGACTGGTCTGACGGACCGTTTTCATCAGACAACTCTGAACTTGTCTGATGGTCTGATGTGCGTACACACCATCGGATCAAAATCCGATCAGACCAGAACGCAGTGACGTAAAACACAACGACGTGCTGAAAAAACAAAGTTCAATGCTTCCAAGCATGCGTCGACTTGATTCTGAGCATGCGCGGGTTTTTGGTCCAATGCTTTTGTGTACTAACCATCGAAACTGTCCGACATGTTTTAAAACTTTGGTCCGACAGACAACGGTCTGATGGGCCGTACACACCATCGAACTCATCTGATTAAACTGGTCTGCAGACCAGTTTCATCAGACCGGTCTGACCGTGTGTACAGGGCCTTACAGATAAAATCGCCCCTTTTGAGAACAATCATAATGCTGTTACGATGAAATTGAGTTTGACACCCCTGCTCTAGATCTAAACAAGCAATTAACCCTTGCAAGGCAGGCACAGCATGAGTTAATTTTTTAGTTGCCTGGAGTTGGGCTTAAAGAAAGAACAAATGAAAAGAAAACTGTTTATTTTATCTACAGTCAACATGTATTCTTCTCTATAGCAACTGCCGGAAGCGCTCTAGATTTGGTCTACAGAAATATGGTTGTGTTTTAACCCCTGGTGGTATTCCCGTGTCTGACTCGGGGTTACATTTTTGTGCTGCGATCAGTAACCCCGAGTCAGACTCGGGCTCGCCTTGCAGAATCCACAGGCAAGGCTTACTTACCTTTTTCCTGGATCCATCCGCGCTGTTATGACGCACAGGAGCGGAGAACGGCGCCAAATTTAAAAACGTAAAAAAAAACACATTACATACAGTATACTGTAATCTTATAGATTACAGTACTGTATGTAAAAAATACACACACCCCCCTTTGTCCCTAGTGGTCTGCCCAGTGCCCGGCATGCACTTTTATATAATAAAAACTGTTCTTTCTCCCTGCAATCTGTAGATTGTCCATAGAAACCAAAAGTGTCCCTTTATGTCAAAAATGGTTTTAGAGCAGCTAGAAAACAGCGATAATAAATTATAATCACTTGCAGAATTTAGCGATAGCGATTTGTGGGGGAATTCGTCATAAAAAAAAAAGTAATGACAGCGACAATTCTGCAACTGAGCAAATTTCAGTGATTTTGAGTTGATTACATTGTTGAATACTTTTTATTATAATTATATTATTATTTGTTATAATTATTTATAATTATTTATTATATTGTAATTTTTAATTTTGTTTTTTTATAAAATGTCATACCGGGGATGCCTATTAAACTCTTGTTTGGTCAGATTTAAGTGAGTTATTCCTAAGAATTACAAGCCTACAGTATAAAACGCCAAATGTCCTTGCAAATAATGGTACCGCTTTCAGCACCTAAAATCAGAAAGAATCATACCGCCAGGGAGGTTAATTACGTATTTTAAAAAAAGTCATGCGATGGTACAGTGATTTCTATTGTGTGACTATTGGGAGTATTTCAGACTAATGCCGCGTACACACGGTCGTTTTTTGCGATGAAAAAAAAAACAACGTTTTCTGTGAAGTAAAAAACGACGTTTTTGAAACGTCACTTTTCAAAGACAATTTTGCATACACACCATCGTTTTTTCACAAAAAGCGAGGTTACGTTCACCACTCTTTTCCATTGAAGCTCGCTTCATAACTAGCTTCTGGGCATGCGCGGGTTGAAAAACGTCGTTTTAAAAGACGTTTTTGCTACACACGGTGACTTTTTGTGAAACAAAAAACGACGTTTTGAAAAACGACACAAAAAATTCAAGCATGTTGGAATTTTTTTTTTGGTCGTTTTTTTGAAGACAAAAAACGACGTTTTGCCCACACACGATCAATTTAAATGACGTTTTAAAAAACGTCGTTTTTTTTCATCGCAAAAAACGACCGTGTGTACGCGGCATAATTATTTAGAGGATCAGTCTCTAATGCCCCCTATACACGAACGGAATTTCCAATGAAAGAAGTCTGATGGAAATACGATCGTGTGTGGGCCCCATCGGACTTTTTTCCATCTTTGTTTAGAAGTGTTTGGAAATAGAACATGTTTTATTTTTTTCGATGGAAAAAAAACGATAGTGCAACGCCGACGGAGAAAAAACCCACGCATGCTCAGAATCAAGTCAACTCATGCTTGGAAGCATTGAACTTAATTTTTCTTGGCTCGTCATAGTGTTTTCGGTCACTACGTTTTGGACGGTCAGAATTTGGTCTGACAGTGTTGTATGCAAGACAGCTTGAAAGGAATTCCGACGAAAAAATTCCATGGATTTTAGGCCATCGGAAATTCCGATTCTTCAGCATTCACTAAAAATCAGAAATGATAAATATTGCAAAAAAAAGTAACTTTAAACAACTAATCAGATTTAGTAATGGGGTAAATGCTATAAATACCCACAATGTCACTGAGTTAAAGGATTGTGACACTTTCTGAATTTTCAGATTTTCTGAATAAATATCACCTATTAACTGTTAAAAGCAGTGTATTCCAAAGCAGGCAATTAATGGCATATCATTCACCCCTGTGCTCTACCCTGGGGACAGCATTGTTATGTATATTATTAGAAGATAATGCTTTGGGCATTAAGGCAAACACAGAAATCTGTTTCTATTGTTATTTTAGTTGTAGTTCTCCAAATCAGCATAACTGAACCAGAAACAGGGTCCGAAATCCAGTTTACATATGGCAATAATGTCAGAACAGTCTCAGAAAAAAAAATGTCAGGCCCCAACACAGAAAAAACCTGAAAGCATAAAGTAGATTATATAAATAAAATGAAGCAGTCACGTAGAGTGTTTAAATAGTTACCGATTAAGTTCTTCACCCTTTTCAGTGCCTAAGTTCACAGTAAAAAAAAAAAAAAAAAAATTGTTATTTGTATTTTAAATAAAAAAATAAAAAGTAAGTAAATACATTGGTACTGACTTATCCTATGGAGACTTCTCTGCTGTGTGACATACCAGTGTATTTTACTGAACTAATAGTAAAACCAGAACAGGATATTATGAAATACTCTACAGTATATGTGGTCAGGGCAGTTTTTTTGTTTTTTGTATCTATTTGCATAGTTAGTCGGGTGGAAAAAAGACACTAGTTCATCTACCATTAAAAAAAAAAAAACATACACACTCACAAATAAAAACGGAACTGTTCAAGTCCAGTGAATAACCTGAAATGGTACAAAGGTAAGCGTAAAACCGCCAGAGGTGAGAACCAAGGTATTACCAAAAGAGAAATGGAAGAAAAGAGGGCGAACCAACCTTGTGCATTACCCTTGGATATATTTTATTATTTAAAGAGTAAATTAACACTATTTACAAACATATGGAAGAAAAAAACACAATACAAATAGCATTCAGATGATGGCAATTGATCTTAACGACAACAGACTCCAGATGGAAACAGAGAAGATTTTGATGGCCACTGCCAGCTGACACGTTTCAAAGGGATACCTTCCTACTCAGAGCAGAATGTATAACCCCCTTAACCTCCCTGGCGTTATGATTCTGTCTGGAATTTTGTACCAAAAGCGTTGCAATTGTTTTGCAAGGAAATGTGGTGTTATGTATTATAGGCCTGCAATTCTTAGTAAGTACTTACTTAAATCTATCTAAACAAGAGTCTAATAGGCATCCCGGGTATGATTTTTTTTTTTTTTTTTATTATTAAAAATTATAATATAATAAATAATTATAAAAAATTATAACAAATAATAATATAATTATAGTAAAAATTATTTAATAATGTAATCAAATCAAAATCACTGAAATTTGCTCAGTTGCAGAATTTTTGCTGTCATTATTTTTTTTTTTTATGACGAATTTCCCCATAAATCGCTATCGCTAAATTCTGCAAGTGATTATAATTTATTATCGCTGTTTTTTAGCTGCTCTAAAACAATTTTTGCCATAAAGGGACACTTTTGGTTGCTATGGGCAATCTACAGTTTGCAGGGAGAAAGAAAAGTTTTTATTATATAAAAGGACATGTAGTGTACAGGGCAGACCACTAGGGACAAGGGGTGTGTGTATTTTTTACATACAGTACTGTAATCTATAAGATTACAGTGTACTGTATGTAATGTGTTTGTTTACATTTTTGAATTTGGCGCCGTTCTCCGTCCCCGTGTGTCGTAACGTCGCAGGGAACGGAGATCGGCGGCGTGCGGGGACGCTGTGTGAATCGAGCGAGCACCCGCTCGCTCACACAGCGGGGATGCGTCGCTGGATCCACGGAGAAGGTAAGTAAACTGTCTCTGTGGATGCTGCGAGACGAGCCCGTGTCTGACACGGGATCAACGATAGTAGCAGGAAATTTTTACCCCGTGTCAGACACGGGAAAACCGCCAGGGAGGTTAAGCTCCATACACACCATCAGATTATCTGCAGATTTTTGTCTTCAGATTTACCAAAACCATGTAGTACAAGGGCCTGCCTGATTGCATACAAATTGAAACTCTTAAGGTTTGACCTCATATTAGATGGTTTTGGTAAATCTGAAGACAAAAATCTGCAGATAATCTGATGGTGTGTATGGGGCTTAAGGAAGACCTACAAGTTGAAACACGTTGGGGTTCCCTCGTCTATTGCTGTAGATAAAAATGTTATGAAGTTCCAAGACTGTACAAAAACTGGTGGTTATGACTAAGGCCTTATAGGCTGAAATGCGTCAACCTTTCCTATTGCGTTTGTCTACTGTGGCTTGTCAATAAATACGTCTATTATTTAGGAGCAACGACCGGAGTGCGGATCATCTTTTTCTACACCCAGCATATAGTATAATTTCTGCTTGCTTTTATTATTATTATTTTTTTATGTTTGCAATACCTTTATAGCTCTGAGCTTTTTAATGTTCTAATATTAATACATTTTTGTGGACTCTATGGGCCAGATTCACAGAGCGATTACGCCGGCGTTACAGGAGATGCACGGCATTACGTTTCGATGCGCCGCATCCCCAAAACGAGATACGCAAGAAATCTACTTTTTTTGACCCGCGTAATTTCGATAGACAGGCGCATCCGTCCACGCAAAACTGCGCTAGACACACCATTGATTTGCTATTCAAATATGCAAATGAGGGAGTTACGGGGATCCACAAAAGAACGTTGGTGCAGCGCAGGCTACGCGATGTGCGCACCAGCTGCACGTTCTGTCTAAAATTAGAACATATAAAAGGTGGTATAAAATTAGACAATCCGTCTACATGTCAGCTAAAGCAACACTGTTAGTGAGAAGCTGAGCAGTCACACTTGCTGCCCAACAAACTGTATGCCAACATGCCAGTGGCATCCATGCTCATAGCTATACTACTGACTTTAGATGAGCAAAGAATGAGGAGGGCACGGAGGAGGGCACGGGAGAGTTTTTTTTTTTTTTCCAAAAAAAAATTCTTTGCTTTTATAAACATTTTTACAAAAAAAATACATACATATATACATCAATACATAACATACATACAAATTACAAACACTGTCTCACTATCTTTCAATAGCCCTTTAAAACCTTGATGGATATTATAATCTAATCTGATACAAGCCCCTCACTCTTCACTTAATATATCACACACGCATAGACATCTTTGGCATGAGTGATTCTGAGGTGTCTCGCATTTTCAGATTCACCCCTCATGCCATCCTGGAATTAACCACAACCCTGCAGGAGGACATCACCAGCCCAACACATGACACCACCCATGACACCCATGACAGCTACATATACAATCCTAGCCCCATCCCCACAGATTTCGAACAGAACATGTATGGGGACAGCTGGCTGGTTGGTGAGTGACATGGGTGGTAGGCATGACTGTCCCCCCCCCCCCCCCATGATGCTGAAATCACAAGGGGCACATGCACTACTAACATCCTCCTGTCTTATCCCTTCAGGGTGACTCTGCATATGCACTGGGACCCCATCTCATGACTCCTATATGGAACCCCCCATGGTACCCTGTTATATTTCCCAAACTTTGTATGCCAGATCATTGGTGCATGTTGCATGCTGCACAACTTTGCAGTAAGAAAGGGCCTGCAGATTGACATACGTGATGACCTGACCCCTGAACCAGACAATCCCCCCCTAACCGAGGCTACCCCGTCTTCTGAGGGAAGAGCAGCCAGGAGCCAGCTCACATTAGGCATCTTTGCACGTTAAACACACACATTAATCATGGCACAATGAGAATGCATGCACATCACTGTGGTCCCTAGCACAGACACATCACATCCTCATCACATTGGATTGGCACAAGCCCACCATGCAGGGGTTGTGAGCAGCAACGCCATGCCACGGCTCCAATTATGTCACTGTACATTCATACACCATTCACACGGACCTGGGGATCACTTCTCCACCACAAATGAGGGTGACACCCCTTTTCCGGCAGGAATGTCACCCCCACATTCCAAAATCATTCACAAACAGAACCCCAAAAAAAAAAAAAATTGACCAGCAAAAAGAAAAAATGCCCAGCAAAAATCTAATTTAAAAAAAATAACAACAAAGAAAACACATAAAAGACAAAAATCACTCTGCAAAACAGTCCCCAAATATCTCAAAGACACGTCACAAACAAACAAACAAACGCTAATAAACAACAGAACAAAAGCACCTTGCTGTATAGGAAGGGATACAAAGGGATGTACTTTTGCAAAGGAAGTGTGTTTGTGTCTGTCTATTTATGCTGTCTGCGTAGTTCACTAAGTTGCCCGGGTCCACTTCCAATTTCACTGATTGCGCCGTTCCCGAGTTGTGAGCATGCGCACAAAGGTGCTGACCATGGTCTGCTTCATGTGCACATGCGCGAGCCGGCCGGCCCTTCATTTGCATGGGGTCACGGCTCATTTCAATGTAACACGCCCACGTCCTTCCCAATTTGAATTACTGCGCCTTACGCCTCTAAAATTACGTTGCACAGGCGCTAATTTCTGCGCAAATCAAACGAGAATACGGTGATTGCGCCGCTACATTGCGGCAGTCTAACATAAAGGAGGTGCGCTACGCCAGTCAAAAAATGCGCCGATGTACGTGAATCTGGCCCTATAGATAGATAGATAGATAGATAGATAGATAGATAGATAGATAGATAGATAGATAGATAGATAGATAGATAGATATACACACACACACAGTATATATATATATATTATTATTTTTTTGGTCTATATACTTAGTTATTTGGAATGTCCTTGCTCCCATTTGTCTCCTTGTGGTTTTCTTACTTCAATACCATTAGGATGTGGTACCGCTAAGCATTCGTTTGGGTATAGGAACATGTAATTACTGTATTTACCATAGTTGGTCCAGAGGAATGAAAAGAAGAAAGGAAAAAAAAACAATAAAGCATGGTCTAATTCACTCCAGTGGTAGAAAAATAAAATTCCTTCCTGATCCCCAAGGAGGCAGTTGGATATTCACTGGATCAACTACCCCTGGCATTACTACCTCTAACAGTTGGTATTCAGTTATATATTTAATGCATTTAGAAATGCAGCTCTTTTGTAAAACAACCTACAGAGCTGGCCAGAACGAGTCCTTAAGGGGGCCTATTCCACATTTTCACAGCTCTTACTTTGGAGAAGCCTTTCTGTATGTGAAGGTTAAATCTTTTTTTTTTTCCTCCAGATGTAAATAGTGCCCCCCTTGTCCTCTGTAATGCCTGAAAGTTAATAACTCCACACCAAGTTTACCATATGGACCACTTATGTACTTATGCATGTTGATCATATCCCTAACTAAAGTGATTGTAAAGGTTTAGCTTTTATTTATTTTTTCAAATAATAAACATGTTATACTTACCTGCTCTATGCAATGGTTTTGCACTCCTCTTCTCAGGTCCCCCCCCCCAGTACTCCTGGCCCCTTCATCCCCGAGTGGCCACCATAGCGAGCTACTTGCTGTGGGGGCACGCGTGCATGCTCGCTCCTGAGCCCCGCTCTGTGTGTCCACAGGATACACAAAACAGGGCCTGCCCCCACCCCCCCCCCCAATCTCTTATTAATGGCTGTGATTGACAGCAGTGGGAGCCAATGGCTTCCACTGCTGTGTCTCAACCAATGAGGAGAGAGAGCTTCTGCTCTCATGCACATCGCTGGATGATTAGGCTCAGGTAAATATAAGGGGGCTGGCAGGGAAAGCTGCATGCAGAAGGATTTTTACCTTATTGCAGAGAATGCATTAGGTAAAAAAAAGTTCTGCTTTTAGAACCACTTTAACCACTTAAAGAACAGCCGCTGCAGTTGTACTGTGGCAGGTTGGCTCTATTACACGAATCGCCATCATTGTACGACACTTTGTGTAATAAACATAGCAGGTGCGTGCCGGCGCCACAGCCTGGGACCCGAGTGTGTGGCCGGTAGGTGCGATGTCCGCCGGCCACCCGCGATCGCTCCACACAGAGGCAGAATGGGAATCTGCCTAGGTAAACCGTGCGGATCCTCGTTCTGACAGGGGAGCTAAGAGTGATCGTCTGTTCCTAGTGATTAGGAACAGTGATCTCTCTCCTCCTCCAGTCAGCCCAGTCCCCATACAGTTAAAAACACCTCCCAGGGAACACATTTAACCCTTTGATCGTCTCTGGTGTTAACCCCTTTGCTGCCAGTGACATTTATAGAATAATCACTGCATTTCTATAGCACTGATTGCTGTATAAATATCACTGGTCCCAAAATTGGGTCAATATGTAGAAGAAAACATATTAGCCTAAACTGAGGAAGAAATTTGTTTTTTTATTTATGTTTTGGGGTATGTATTATATCAAAAAGTTTAAAATATTTATTTGTTTCTAAATTTATGCTCTTGTTTTTGTTTATAGCACAGAGGTGATCAAATACCACCAAAAGAAAGCTCTATTTGTGGAGAAAAAAGGACGTCAATTTTGTTTGAGTACAGCATCGTACGACCGCGCAATTCTCAGTTAAAGCGATGCAGTGCCGTAACGCAAAAACATTGCCTGGTCGCAAAAAATCCTTCCAGTTCTTAAGTGGTTATTTGCCCCTTCTCAAGGAGAATAAATTCACTTTAATCTTTCCTCATAGCTGAGTTCCTCCATGCCTCTTATCAGTTTGGTTGCCCTTCTCTGCATTTTCCCCAGTTCTCCAATAGCCTTTTTGTGAACTGGTGCCCAAAACTGAATTACATATCCCAGGTGAGGTTAACTAATGATTTGTAAAGGGGCAAAAATGATAATCACACTCTCTGCAGTCCATACCTCTTAATACAAGAAAATATTTTGCTAGCTTTAGAAATCACAGCTTGGCATTGCATGCTATTATTATGTCTATGATCCACCAGAACACCTAAATCCTTCTCCACCATTGATTCCCCTAGTTGTACTCCCCCTAGTATAATGGTGCATGCATGTTTTTGCCTCATTTGCTGCATAGTTGCCCAAATAAATAGAGCATTGAGGTTGGCTAGTAAGTTGGAGACATACTGGCCCAGATTCACAAAGCCCTTACGCCGATGTATAGCAAATTACGCCGACATAAGTGCAAATGTGTGCCGGCGTATGTGTGCTCCAGACCCACAAACCAACATACGCCTAAAAATTGGCCACCCTACACCGACGTAGCTTGCACACGCCGACGTAGTGTGGGCGCACATATGGGCTGGACGTATGTTGCTGCTCCCATTGATTAGGCATTCAAACATGCAAATGAAGGAAATACGGGGATTCACGAACATGCGTGTGCCGACGCATGCAATGTGAGGTGCGCGTAAATTGTACGTCCAGCGTAAAGTTATTCCCCATAGATGAGGTGCAACCCGGTAACAGACATGCAAAGGTCTGCACCAGGGAACACACATCGGCGTATTGTGCGTTGGACGTGTGTCTGGCTGGGCGTACATTAAGATCACGGCGTACGTGGTGATTCGGCGTAGCTTAGGCACTTGTGCCAGCATTGTTGTGAGCAGGCACATAAGGGTGCTGTGCATGCGTCCACGTCACGGGAACGTCACGGCGCATGCGCAGTTCGTGATATGCCGGGCGTAAAACACTACACCATGCTCGGACCATCATTTGCATGGGGTCACGCCCACTTCCACCTACGCCGGCTTGCGCCCTCGAAACCTACGCCACGCTGGCGGAGCTTTGGGAGCACTGGCTTGCTGAATGCAATGCTTGCCTCTCTGCGCTACGTTGGTGTGGCGTACGGCGGCGTAATGTGCGTCTTGCACTCTGTGAATCTGGGCCTCTGTGTTTAGAGCTGAAAATTCGTTTTTAGTACACAGAACAACACACAGTATTCCTTGCACTCAAAAGTGACTACAATCTAATCTCCCTGTACATGTTTTTTGGAATTTAAGCAAATCTGACCTGGCCTAAAACATTTCTAAATTGATGAACTGCAGGCACCTTGCGGTGCCTTCAAATACTGTTAACTGTCAGATAATTCCCTGTCTTCCCTAGACCTGCCTGTACATTAGGCTTTAACCTAAAGTGGATGTAAACCCTTGATACACCCAGTGAAGTGAACAGCCTCAGATGATACACAGAGATGAACTAAATCTCCCTACATAGGTTTTATATGTATATCTGCTGTGTTCACATTTATATACTGTTTAGAAAGTTCAGATTTTGTTAGGAGATTTTCTCTTCCTGGTTAAAGGATCACTAAAGGAAAAAAAATTGTTTTGCTGAAATGACTGTTTACAGGGTATAGAGACATAAAAGTTAACTGAGTCCTTTTCAAAATGATTAAAAATAGATAAAAATCAATCATATAATGTGCCTGCAGGTTAGTTTCACTTTTGAACTGGCTTCATGTTTCTGTGAAATAGAAATAGACACACAACAAAAACAAACAAATCCAGGGCAGTGTTTTGTTTTTAAAATGAATCTGAAGTTTTAGACACACAGTAATGACAGCTTAGACCAGTGATGGCGAACCTTGGCACCCCAGATGTTCTGAAACTACATTTCCCATGATGCTCAGATACACTGCAGAGTGAATGAGCATCATGGGAAATGTAGTTCCAAAACATCTGGGGTGCCAAGGTTCGCCATCACTGGCTTTAGTGATCCTTTAACACAGAGTGTGATGTCTGGGCATACAGCCAAGATAGCTAAAATTGCTGATTGGAGGAAAGGCACACACGCCCTCTCCTCATAGGCAGACACTCTCAGAGCTGTTTTTTAATAGGAGCTGCTCTCTGCTAATCTATTTTAGCAACCTCCTTTGACAAAAGATTTAGGCTTCTTTTGTCTAAAAGTCAAAATATATGTCAGGAGTTCTCAGGCTGATAACAGAGGAACCATTCAGAAGAGAGCTATAAGACTTGGCTCATTGAAAAGAGATAACAAAATACTGCAGATATATGCTCACATTTCATGAATCAGGTTTACATCCACTTTAAGGCGGAGTAACAATTTAGCTGCAACTCCTGGCACTGAGTCCTACACCTGTTATTCAACTTTTAAATGCCATCACTTCAGTAGAAAATACAGGCTCTATTAAAGTGGAGGTAAACTTACATTTCCTTCAACAGTCCCAGTCCTTCAATGGTGCTAGCATCTTCTATTGGGTGCCAGTCTTTGGCTGCCTTCATTAGTAAACGTAAGTTACCTTAATTTCTGTGCGTGCACAGGAGTCAATCATCCCAGCACATAGGAGCCGTGCTGGCTATATACTCTGAGGTGAGCATGTGCAGCTCAATTTACATGCTGACGAACACTGCGAGCAGACGGGTAGGTGTATTTTACTGAAGAAGAGATATTACATGTCTCCTCTGCAATAAAGAGACTGCCTGCTCGCAGTTTGTGACAATGGAACTTTACTGCCACTTTAACTGACAGCAGACAGGCAGGGGTAGGCGTTAGTACCAGGATCTCTCTCTCTCTCTCTATCTCTCTCAGCACCCGGAACACATTACACAAGGCCGCAAAGCAGGCGGCCTTATATAGTGTGGGGTGTGTACTAAACCCCCTGAGCCATAATTGGCCAAAGCCATCCTGCCTTTGGCCAATTATGGCTCTCCATTCTTACCGCGCTGTGATTGGCCAAAGCATGTGGGTCATAGTGCATGCTTGGCCAATCATCAGCCAGCAATGCACTGCGTTGCCGCAGTGAATTATGGAGCGTGACGCGCCACTCGAATTTGGCGCGAACGGCCCGTTATGTACGCAATTCGGCGAACAACCGAACAGACAATGTTTTTTACTTTTCCTCTCCTACGCAGACTAGGGTTGCCATATGTCCAGGATTCACCCGGACAGTTCGGGTTTGGAATCATGTGTCCAGGTTTCAGATTGCCTGAAACCCAGACTCAATATTCAGACTAGACTATGGCTTCCTAGCAAGGTTGCTGGCTGCAGTTGTCTAAGCTGAGAGTGTCTGTTCCACTCTTTCCAAATCCAGCACTAATAACCCCCCCCCCCCCAACACACACAGACGGGAGAGGAGAGAGGGTTCGATCTGCACTTCTTTCTCCCGCCCCTACCCCTCTGTGTCTGCCCACACTCAAATGCCCAGTGCTGTGCATCCGAAAAGGGTGGAAAAGCCTCAGATACATTTGGATGAGAAGTGCTGACTGCCAAGGGGTGAGTGAGCTCACCATCCATCCCTGTCTGTGACTGAAGTCTCCCCCCTACTCTCTCCTGCCTCTGAGTGAGTACATTAAGGTAAATCAGGGTTCTCAGAGCACCCCTTACATCAGAGTTCCACTTTACACCAGAGGCCGCAGTGTTCCTCCTTACATCAGCGTCATCTCTGTACATCAGAGTTCTCAGTGTCCCCCCTTAAATCAGTATTCCCAGAGCATCCCTTATGTAATGGTATGAGTCCCCAGAGTTCATCGTTACATCAGAGTCTGCAGAGTCCCCCCTTACAGTGAAAGGGAATTCTGCAAGTTCAGATGTAAAAGGGGAACACTGTGGACTCTGATGTAAAGGGGTGTGGCAGGCGCAGCACTATGAAGTGCCTCATGCGCTGTGGCATTAGAAGAATTGTGATATCTCTGACTTTTCAGTCCAACAAGACTGTCTATTACTCTGAAATTCCTCTAGCGCCGTTCTATGGAAGCAGTAGGTTTAAAGAGCACACCAAATGCTTAAAATAACTTCTTTATTAACTTCACTTCTCTTCATATATAATGCTGCTGCTTTGCAGCAGACAGTCCATGTACAAAAACACGTGATGAATAAAGTATAACAAAATGGTGGTTCAAGTATTCAATCTTGTCATTTAACATAAGATGGTAGATATATTTCTTTCTTCAGTATTCTCTCGCTCAATCTCTCTCTCTCTCTCTCTCTCTCTCTCTCTCTCTCTCTCTCTGTAAGTTATCAAAGCATTCTCTGATTTCTCTAAAGGGTATAACTTGGTTTGCAGGGTTGCTTTTGCAGGGTTAGCTTAGTTGGGTTTGGTTTGTGAATTAGGTTAGGAGGTATGAGTTTGTTTGAAGGTATGATATGGTGGAACTACAAGTGAACACACAACTAGATCAGTATACAGTTCTAACCACACTATTTACAATAAGAACATATATATATAACTGTGTCACATACCTATTTTTATCCCCTGGCTTCCATAAAACACAACTTTGGCCTTGTGTCTGTTCTGCTTAGCTGTCTCTGTCTCCATGTGGCTCTCTGTCTCTGTGGTGGAATAATCTAGTAGCACATGGAGTATTAGGAACCTCCCAGACAGAGTGTTTGTAAAGCTGGCTGTGATAGGTGATAGCTCAATGTGAGATTAGCTGTGATTGGGCCAAGGCTTCTGATGAGTCACAAAAGCTTAACTCTATGCTTTCTGGCATAAATTATTTTGGTGGTATTTGATCACCTCTTCGGTTTTAATTTTTTGCGCTATAAACAAAAATAGAGAGACAATTTTGAAAAAAATTCAATACTTTTAACTTTTTGCTTTTTTTTACTTTTTTTTTTTTACTTTTTATATATCCCCAAAAAATATATAAAAAATATTTTTTCCCCCCTCTGTTTAGGCCAATACGTATTGTTCTAAAAAAAAATGGTAAAAAAAAGCGTTTATTGATTGGTTTGTGCAAAAGTTATAGCGTCTACAAAATATATATTTTTTTTACTAGTAATGTCGGTAATTATCGATTTTTATCGTGACTGCGAAATTATGGCGGACATATCGGACACTTTTGATGCTATTTTGGGACCATTCACATTTATACAGCGATCAGAGCTATAAAAATGCACTGATTACTGTGAACCACTAGGGGGCTAGGAAGAGGTTGAGTTCAGTGATTCTAACTGTTAGGGGCGTGGCTACGAGTGACACGTCACTGATCACTGCTCCCGATGAGAGGGAGCAGACGATCAGTGTCAGTGTCACTAGGCAGAACAGGGAGATTTCTTTTTTACACTGGCCTCTCCCCGTTCTGTATCTCTGTGACCCGATCGCGGGACACCAGCGGACATCGAGTCCGCAGGTCCTGCGTACACTGTCATGGAGCTCGCGGCAGGGGAGCGTGCTGTGTGGTGAGAACTTTAAAGTGACATAAATATATGTCACTTTTCCCAGCCGTGCCATTCTGCCAACGTATATTGGCGTGAGCCGGTCTTTAACCGGTTAACCTGGTGTGTCAGAGGTGCTGAGGTTATTTAATGAGTCAATGCAAAGAAAAGAGGACCCAAACTACCAAGTGGCTCCTCCAGGGGTAGCAGAATACCCCTTACAGCTCTATCCAAATGTAAATAAAATATTTAGTTATAGTTTAATCTTAGATTTGCCTACGGATCACAAACTCATTCAAAGGATATGTTGAAACCTGTTTTTAACTGGTTATATTGTTGTAGTTATCTGGTTCATAAACATACACAGCAAGTTTCACTACCTTTTATTATTGTGAAACACTGATTTCTTAACTTTTCTTCAGTGGGATCAGCTTACAACTGGTATTTCTATACTGTGTTGCATTAGATTACAAAACATAACTTTTTAAAGCTTGTGGTTTATCTAATATGTATTCACTTAAATCCTATTAGTCACCAACTCACCATACTGTTTCAGTTACTTAGACAGTTCTGCTTTTTAAATCTCTTTATATACACTAATGCAATCTGTTTAAAAGTCAGACAGTTTTTATTTAAGACACATATTTATTATTTTACCCTTAATGAATGAATGAATGAATGAATGAATGAATGAATAACTTGTATAGCGCTACGCATGCAAACTGAATTGCCCCTGGGCGCTTTTTCCAGCCAGTGTCTGCTTGGCTGGTGCGGTCATTTTACCCTGTAGGATCTTGACACGCTTGGGACACACACCGTCATACACACACATACATATATACTGGGCCAATTTTGGACAGACAAGATCCAATTTACCTACCAGCATGTCTTTGGAGTGTGGGAGGAAACCAGAAAGTTGGGATTTGGAAGTCAGGTGTGGGTCTTCCTCTGCCGCATAAATACGATCGGAAATTCCAACAGGAAAAGTCTGATGTGAGCTTTTGGTCAAAAATTCCGACCAAGTGTAGGCTCCATTGGAATTTTTCTGTTGGAATTTAAGCCAAGAAAAAATTGAGAGCTGGTTCTCAATTTTTCCGACGGAAAAAGTTCTTGGAGGAAATTACGATCGTCTGTATGCATTTATTCTGGCTCATAACAAAATAAAGAGGAAGGCAACGATGGAGAAACTGCTGGGATTTGCAAAGCCTTTGGACCCCATGGCAGACATCAACTATTTGTAAAACAAAATTGGTAGTTTGAGAAGTCCATGTAATAGGAAGCACAATTTGGTCCTGGATTCCGAGAGATCAGGAACAGCAGCAGATGCAATATATGTCCCCAATCTGTGGTACTACAACAGCCTGCGTCTTCTGTCAGACCAGACTGAACCCAGGCCATCACTTTCTTGTCTTCTTTACTGCCTTCCCTCCAGCCTTCCCTATAGCCTGTCCTCCAGCCTTCCCTACATGCTTCCTTGGGGGCTGTGGCTCTGGAGGTGGAGTTGTGGCAGGAGGAGGAGAAGGTAGTGGAGAAGAAGAAGAAAGGGCGAGCTCACATAAGTGGGTTGTTGGTGTCAGTTGGCCCCTCATACCCTGTGCTACTTGGCCCAGCCTCCTCCTGGCTGCCACTTACCCCCGCCTCCTCCTGCCTGCCACATTCCAGAGCCTCGCCCTGTCTTAAGTCTTCCTGTATATAAAAAAGGGACATAGTTTTAGTTTTTGGTTAATCAATTACACACAATTTTCAGCTCATGACTGTTGCAAATTGAATTTTAATAAATAGAAAAGACTATCATTCTGACCCAACTATTTTCATTCTTGTCCTAATCATTTTTGACCACTACTGTCTATTGCAGCGGTTCTCAATCTGGGGGTCGGGACCCCCTTGGGGGTCAAATTACGATTTGCCAGGGGTCACTGAATCCCGGGCTGTTCCTGAAGCGCGTGTCCCGCTCTCCCAGCTTTTTCACGGCTGCCCAGCAGGGCTGTTCCTGGAGCCTGCGGCCGCCCACTCAACCTATTCGGAGCTGCCCAGTTCACGGCATGGAAAGGGGGGTGGAAAATAAAGATTAGCTGACTGGTGAGGATTGTGAAGTGGGAGGGGCTGAAGGAGACCCTATCTCCTGATTTCAGCATAGGGGTCACTGCTGCGAAACATCACAAAGCCAGAGACACAGTGAGTAACACTACCTGTGATTAGAGTTGCCATTAAAGGTCCCCACTACAGTTCTCAGATCAACAGATGACCTTGATCAAGAACACCTAATTTGGCTTATCAGAACTCCCCTCAGCACTGCTACTCATCACACCCCCCCCCCAACAAGGAGTAAGAGAAGGTATAAAAATAGAGAATACATATGTAGCGCCCCCCCCCCTATTTGCGGGGCGTTACGCTAAAGTTAGTGGGGAATGGGAGAGTTTAGTTACTCCCATTCACAAATTGCCTAAATTTGGGTTGCTGCCAGTTTTGGAACTGCCTTGTAGGTCAGTCTGCATGCCAGGGGGGTGTTATTACCCCTGGGTGACAGTCGGCGCTAGAAGGGGTTCTGACACACAGATCCCAGAAGACAGTGTGTGTGTGACTCGCGCATGCACAGTAGAGAACCAGGGAGTGAAGCCGCAAAGCTTCACTTCCTGATTTCCTTACCGAAGATGGCCGCGGCGGCAGCAGCATCTGAGAGCCGAGTGGAGTGGTAGATCGGCTTCAGGTGCCGACATTGCGGGCGTGCTGGACAGGTAAGTGTCCTTATTTGTAAAGTCAGCAGCTGCAGTATTTGTAGCTGCTGACCTCCAATTTAAGAGAAACTGGGCCAGATTCTTGTAGACTGGCGTAAATGCCAGCGGGGCGTAGCGTATAGTATTTACGCTATGCCCCTGCAACTTTGGACGCAAGTGCCGTATTCTCAAAGCACTTGCGTCCTAAGTTACAGCGGCGTAGCATAAATGGCCTGGCGTAAGCCCGGGTAATTCAAATGTGAATAAGGTGGGCGTGTTTAATGTAAATTAATCATGACCCCACGTTTTTTTATCTGCGCATGCATCGTACGTGGACATATCCCAGTGCGCATGCTCCAAATTACGCTGCAAATACATTGGTTTTGACGTGAACGTAATTTACGCAAAGCCCTATTCGCGAATGATTTACGTAAACGACGAATAAAAACGGCGCTGTCCCGACGTCCATACTTAACATTGCGTATGCCGAACCTACGCAAAGTTACCCCTCATATAGCATTGGTAACTTTACGCTTACGCAAACGATGTAAAATACGACGACCGGCCGCAATTACGTTCGGGAATTGACGTATCTAGCTCATTTGCATATTCAACGCGGCTAATCTACGGAAGCGCCCCTAGTGGCCAGCGTATAATTGCACACAATTATACGCCGGCGTAGACAAGTTACGTCAGGGGAGGAAGCCTATTTTTTTTGCGAATCTGCATTAGAGAATCGGCGTAAACATACGCCGGCGCAGATTTGAAATCCTTTTGAGAATCTGGCCCTAAGGTAAGGTGACCAGATTTTTAAAATGAAATCCGGGGACATATTTTTCTTTTACTAGTAATGGCAACAATCAGCGACTCTCTGCCCGTCGCCGCCCGCCTCACAAGTCTTAGGGCCGTATTTTACAAGTCCGTTTACACACGGTCCGTATTCATCCGATTCCCCATAGGGGAGAGCGGAGGAAAGACAGGGCGGTCCCTGCACAGTGTGCGGGGACCGCCCTGTACGCCGACAGCTCAGCGGGGATTTACAGATGATCCCCGCTGAGCAGACGGACACACACGGGGCGGATCAATACGGATCCGCTCCGTGTGAAAGAGCCCTTACTCTCCGGGCCCCGGGTACTACTGGGTGGGGAGCGGAGGAAGATCACTCCGCCAGGGAAGGCAAGGAGATAGGCAGGTGGCTGGCCAGGATTTGAGCCAAGGCAGAAGAACATGCGAGCGGAGCTGAAGAAATATTCCCTCCGCTCCGACCAGCACATGATCATCAGAAAGGGGCACAGATAATGGAAAAAATACAACCCCCTATGCTAGTAGGCACAGCGGAGCGGGGGGTGTAATTCTAATTTTTTTATATTAATTCTGCACTGACTGTCTTTGAAATTGCCCCTACCCCTTATTAAATCCAATCTGGGGACAAAACCGGGGACAGACTTGGTCTGGGGACAGTGTCCTCAATCAGGGGACTGTCCCCTGAAACTGGGGATCTCTGGTCACCCTACCCTAAGGATATATAGTTACGTGTCTGAGACATTCTAGCTCTGACTGGGTCATCTCACTTTTAACCACTAGATGGCCTCACTAGTCTTCAATACTAAATACAATAATAAAAATCTTTACTACGTAAGTTCAGCAATCCTTTGTATAACAGGAAGGAGGTCACGAGTCGTGTGAATGAAGATAAGGATCTTGTACAAGAAAACCTAACTTAGATGTCATAACCACTTTGGAACGCATTACTACCGGGTGCTATCGCGCAAGGGCGGAAGTGGGCGGGGCTCTATGTCGTAATAGAAGAGCGACAACTACGCAGACATCTTGGAAACGAATCGGCAACGGTGAGTAATGTAGATAAATGCCCGTATTTTGGTGAAATGTTCCTCGCTTGTGTTGTCTTTGTTTCCTATACCGGGTTGTTTGTTTCTCTCAGAGGGACGTCTGGTCTGTAACTGGCAGTGCCGTGGCTGGTCAGGTTGAGTGTTACAAGTGTGGAGGTGGAAAGATTCTGGGAGCTGCGTTAGGAAATAAAGAGAAGGTGTACGAGGAACCATTGTGTGTGTTTGGCCCGCATAGAACTGTTGTCTGAAATAACGTCGGCTCTCCACTGTAGAGCACAAGATCTAACCAGCTAAGAGTTTGCGAACTTGAGACTGAAATCGGCTTTCCCTCCAACCATGGCAGAAGTATTCAGGGAGCGAGGGGTCCATGCTGCTCAGTCTCATTCCTGAAAATTACTTCCTTTTTCCCTGAGATGTCTGCCCCCCCCCCCACAGACAGAGCCCCCAGAGATGTCCCCCCTCCCCCACAGACAGAGCCCCCAGAGAGATGTCTGCCCCCCCCCCCACAGACAGAGCCCCCAGAGATGTCCCCCCTCCCCCACAGACAGAGCCCTACTCCAGGAGTTCAGACCCTTTCTTCCTAAAATGATCTCGACTACTATGGGTGAAGTTCAGCAACTTATCCCTTTTATCACTTGAAGTCCAAACTTTTTCTGGCTTTGTTTACAAGTTTAAATTTTTCGTATTTTTTGCAAGAAAAAATACTAAGAAAATATATATTTTTAGTAGAGACCCTAGGGGATAAAATGGCAATTGTTGCAATTTTTTTTATGTTGCACGGTATTTGTGCAGTGGTTTCTGAATGGTTTTTCATGACTGTGACATTGCGGTGGACATATCGTACACTATTATGGGGCCATTCACATTGCGCGCCCCTAGAGGCTCAGGAAGCCAAAGACGTCATATGACTATACCGCGGTGGTGAAGTGGGTTAAACACCCTTTTTCAGGTTACCTGTTTAGTGTTGCAGAGGAAGCCCTGCACTCTTAACGTTCACCGTGATGCCTCACATCTGGGGCACATATGCGTGTGCGACTTGCGTATGCGTTCGCTTGTGCATTCGAACACGAAAGGATGGGGCACTTTAAAAAAAAATATATTTATTATTATAAGAGTACCCCCCCCCCCCCAATTACAAGGACTATAAATATCCCTTGTAATAGACATGAGGAGTACAGGTCCTCTTTATGGAGAGATCGGAGGTCTAAAAGGCCCCAAATATCTTTCTTTTTCTTTAAAAAATAAAAACTTACCTTCCACCCTGGACCGTAAGTGGGGTCGCTGTGGTCCTCCAAGGCCAATGAGGAGATCAGAGTATATACTCTTTGCTCGCCGTCGCCTATGGGAGCAACCGACCGCACCATCAAATAGTTTTTCGGGTGAACCGAGAAACACAGGGGTGTCTCCTCCTGCCACTTCAGAAAGCGTTCCGGTGGCTCATGAGAAATCTAGTTGCCTGCTGAAAAACACGATATCGGGGTTAAGGCCGATATCCTCTTTTTCCCAGTGAACCACTTGCAAAGTGAAATATGTATGTGTAATACCTTTTTTTTTTTTTTTTTTTTTTTTTTTTTTTTTTTTTTTTAAATATTAACCACTTGTCCACCATCAAAGGACGGCAGGGGGAGGACTCCAATGTCCTGACTGCACGTCATATGACGTCCAGTCATTTAAATAGGGAATGCCCGCGATCGTGTGCGCGCAGCCCTGTACTGTCGGTGGCGGAGTGTCACGGAGACACTACTCGTTACCGACAGGGGTGAACAGCGGCGCGGATGCGCTGTTAACCACGTGATCGGCCGTGATGAAGTCACCCCCATAGTGCACGGCGCGTGTGAGCGATCGCATGTGCCCGTCGGTGGCAGCGTGTTTCCGGGATCACTGCTCGTCACCGACAATGGTACACAGCCATTGGTCAGGGCTGTGTACCATGTGATCAGCTCTGATCACTAAGTGTAAACAAAGAGCTGTAACTAACTGTTACCAGCTCTTCTCCCCTCACACATCATTTCCAGTGTGAGGAGAGAAGAGCTAGAAGCAGTGAGTTACAGCTCTGTGTTACTGTAGTGTCTGCACAAACACCACATCTGTCCCTTTTGCCCCCCCCCCCCCAATTGTCACCAGTCACCCATAAAGTGCACCTGTCACATAAAGAGACTGCCATCAGCGGTGCAACCGTCACCCACCAGTGACCGTGCCCTGTCACCATCACCCACCAGTGACCGTGCCCTGTCACCATCACCCACCAGTGACCGTGCCCTGTCACCGTCACCCACCAGTGACCGTGCCCTGTCACCCACCAGTGACCGTGCCCTGTCACCCACCAGTGACCGTGCCCTGTCACCCACCAGTGACCGTGCCCTGTCACCCACCAGTGACCGTGCCCTGTCACCCGTTTATGAAGAAAAATTACTAATTTGCTAAATTTTATGACAGAAACAAAGAAAAGGGCAATTTTTTCCCGAAATTTACCGTCCTTTTTTTTTATTTTATTTATAGCACAAAAAATAGAAAACTCACGAGTGATTAAATACCACCAAAAGAAAGCTCTATTTGTGTGAAAAAAGAAGGCAAATTTTATTTGGGTACAGTTTTGCTTGACTGAGTAATTGTCATTCAAAGTGTGAGAGCACCAAAAGCTGAAAATTGATCTGGGTAAGAAGGGGGTTTAAGTGCACTGTATTGAAGTGGTTAAAAAACAGCAACTACAAATGCTGCAGCTGCTGACTTTTAATATTAGGACACTTACCTGTCCTGGAGTCCAGCGACGTCTGCAGCAGAAGAGGCTTCACTGCCCGATTTTCTACGGCGCATGCGCGAGTCGGGCAGCGCCGTCCTCACTGGTCCCCGTTGTGTTCTGGGAGCCAAGTGTTTCCCAGAACACAATGGGCGGGGGCGGGAAGTGACGCACTACCCTCAGAGAGGACTCCCGGAAGTGGGTGCAAGGTATCTGCACCCCTCCCCCCCTGAAAGGTGTCAAATGTGACACGGGGGGGAGGTTCGATGAGTGGAAGTTCCACTTTGTAAGTTGTATGAATTTCAGCTTGCTGACTGGTTCACGCCGATATACGTCAGCAAAGTTACACACAAAATTACATGGGGGTACGTCGCCCCTATAAGAGCCGCTGGCCACAAGCAATCGCATGCACGAGAGACAGCACTGGGATTTTGGGGTTTATCCCTGTGCTGTCAGAGGAGACATGACAGATTGTGTTTCTACTAAGGACTACTAGAAACAGCGCTCTGTCATCTCTCCTAGTTTGTACTGTCCCCCCCTCCCTCCCCACTATGAGGGAACACAGTTAACCCCTTGTTCGCCCCTAGTGTTAACCTCTTCCCTGCCAGTGACATTTACACAATAATCGGTGCATTTTTATAGCACAGATCACTCTATAAATCTCAAGTGTCCGATGTGTTTATAGCGCAAAAAATAACCGCCGAGGTGATCAAATACCACCAAAAGAAAGCTTTTTGTTTGAGTACAATGACGCACGCGTGCACAATTCAGTTAGAGACGCAGTGCCGAAATGCAAAAAGTGCTTGGTCAGGAAAGGGGTAAAGCCTTCCAGGGCTGAAGTGGTTAAAGTGTAAGTTCAGCTTTACAGAAATTCTGTAAGGTGGCTTTACACTGGACCCCAGTCTCACTATACTGTAATCCTGGGACCCTGCTCTTTCAGAATGCCCCTGGTACAGAAAGGAGAATAACCTGCAAGAATTTCAAACCCCTGGACCAGTGAAGCGGTGACAGAGCAGAATCCCAGGACTACAGTACAACGGGATCGAGGGGACATGGGCACGGGGTCTAGTGTAAGGTCACCTTACACCTTTTCTGTAAACTTACGGCCTGGCTGCGCAAAACAATGTGCCTGTATGTTGCCCTGGCGACCCACTCCCACAGGTCCAGCAGCTGCGATGGCCACCGGGACCCGCTGATCATTCACTGTGGAGAGGCAAAACAGCAATCTGCCTATGTAAACAGGGCAGACTGTCAGAGAGATCTTGTGTTCCTGCTAATTGAGAACACCCCTCTCCCTCCATCCCACACAGTTAGAAATCACTCCCTAGGAGCACGCTAAACCCGTTGTGCGCCCATGCTGTTAACCCCTTCCCTGGCAGTGCAATATATACAGTGACCGTGCATTTTTTTTTTTTTAAGCACTGATCACTGTATTAGTGTCACTTGGTGTCCAATTTGTTGACTGCAATGTCGCAGTTCTGCTAAAAATCGACGCTGACATTACTAGTAAAAATGACATAAATCTATCCCATAGTTTTTAGTTGTGATAACATTTGCGCAAACCAATCAATATACACTTATTGGATTTATGAAGAATATATGATACATATTGGTCTAAATTGATTAAGAAATTTAGATTTTAGATAAGGGGGGGGGGGGGGGAATATTGGATGTGTTTTATACTAGAAAGTAAATTAGTTGTTAGTCTTCTTTTATTTTTATTTTTTTAATGGCGCAAAAAATAAAGACCGCATAGGTCAGTGATGGCGAACCACCAAAAGCGAGATCTTTTGGTGGTATTGGATCACCAGGTGATCTAATACCACCAAAAGATCTCTCTTTGTGGGAAAAAAAGACATCCATTTTGTTTGGATACAGAATCACACAATATATATCCTCACTCGGGTTTGTGAGCAGAATTCATGCTAATGAGGTTGTGCAGTATCGCATTTGGCCAGAGGTGTGTGTGTGTGTCATCACTCGGAAAGGTTCGGAAATACTCAGTTTTCCGGGCCTTTCTGAGGGTTTCAGAGATCAGCCGAGCTGTCCCTAAATATTTCCGAGACTCTCCGGCGCACCCACCCACCCCGGGCCACATGCAGTATTGCATGCCATAGAAGTCAATGCAGAACAAATTATCTTTGTTTCCATTGACTTTTATGGGGAAACTCGCTTTGATATGCAAGTGCTTTGGATTACAAGTATTCTCCGTAACTGCTCATAATCCAAGGTTCCACTATGTAATATTTATAACAACTCTTACTCCCAGTGGTGTAAAGGCTTTTCTTGTGTAAATACACTAATGAACAGGAAAAGAGCATTTTTTATTTTTTTTCCTTGTGGTACATGGGTGTAGTTTGCAATTATTCCTTCACTACAGTGTGAGGAAACGCAATAAAAACATATCTATTGACATCACTTGCGCACTTGTTAATAATTTAACTTTTTTTCCTTAGCAATGGGATCTTCAAAGAAGCATAAGGAGAAGGAAAAGGAACGAGATCGAGATGGCGCCTTGGCTGCAGGTAGCGGGGAAGATCGTCACAGGGAACACAAGAAGCACAAACATAAGGAACGTGAGCGCGAGAGACGAAAGAGATCCCGGGAGAGGGAAAGACCTAGGGATAGGGATGGAAGGTCCTCCCGGTCTTCCAAGGATACCGAATCTCGAAAAATAAAAAGGGAAAAGACGGACTTTACTTTTGAGCTGAGTGAGTTAAAATAATGATGCTGTTTTCTTGTGGATGGACCAGTTGCATGCCAACAGTATTTAAAATACTACTTTAATATATAAATTCTGTGTTTAAAATGGTAATATCTGTTTACATATCGCAGTGAAACCATTCTTATCTTTTAATTCTGTACATCCTAAAAAGGGTAATGCTACCAGCTTTAGATAAGGGTGGAACAGCAAGGTTAAATTTTTTCAGCCAGTATATCAATGTTGGTAACTGATATGCCATTAAAATATATGTAAACCTCATCTTCTAAAACAACCCATTCAGTTTCAAATAGACATTTGTGTGTGTAAACGGTGGAGGCAGAAAGTATTGTCGCGCATACCCAAAACATTCTGGAGGCTGAAATTGCTGCCAAAGGTGCTTCAACAAAGTGCAGTAAGTACTGTGCAAAGTTCTGTACAAGTAGTTGGTTCACACTGGGGCGACACGACTTTCAGAGGCAACTCCAACACGATTTGAGCATGAACCACAGGGTGATCTGGGGCGATTTACAACTCGACTTGAAGTCGTCTCCAGGACAGGAGACTTTCCAGTGGCCAATCAAACAACAATCAGCTCTAGGGGAGGGAGGGGTTTGCCTGAGAAATGTATGTTATCTTCCTGGAAAGTTGCTTCAGTTAAGACAGTGATCAGACTTGGAGGCGACTTCCATTGAAATCAATGGGTACAAATCGCCTTGAAGTAGTACAGGAACCTCTTCTGAAGTCGGAGCGACTTCAGTAGTGTGTATTAAGACGGCTCCCATTCACTTGCATTGCTTTTCTGGACAGCGCGACTTGGGACGACTTCAAGTCGGATCCCAAGCAGCCCCAGTGTGAACCGACTCTAAAGGGTCGGAATGCTTAAGAGTCGGTTAACACTGGGGCGACACGACTTCCAGCACGACTTTCAGAAGCAACTTCAACACGACTTGAGCATGAACCACAGGGCGATCTGGGGCGATTTACAACACGACTTGAAGTCCTTTTCAGGTCAGGAGACATTCCAGTGGCCAATAAAACAACAATCGGCTCTGGGAGAGGGAAGGGGAGGGAGGGGTTTGCCTGAGAAATGTATGTTATCTTGCTGGAAAGTAGCTTCAATTAAAACAGTGATCAGACTTGGAAGCGACTTCCATTGAAATCAATGGGTACAAATCGCCTAGAAGTGATTGAAGTAGTACAGGAACCTCTTCTGAAGTCGGAGCGACATGAGTAGTGTGTATTAACACCGCTCCCATTCACTTACATTGCTTTTCTGGACAGCACGACTTGAGACGACTTCAAGTCAGATCCCAAGTCGCCCCAGTGTGAACCGACTCTAAGGAAACGATACAAAGAGAAAAGGAAACACAGTACCGCAGGTGTATCGTCGGATATGGCAACCCACCAGAAATGGTAGTGTTCCGTCGCCGCCATCTTGCTACACCCTGAACTCCTCCATAGTAAAAATACTCTGAGAAGGGGAAAGCGGACATCTTGTTGCACCCACCTGAGTTTTGCATTTTACACTTCTATTTAACAGTAAAGTGAGTTTATATACTGAACTCCGTCTGTTATGATGTTGAAGCAGCGGCAAGCAGGGCTGTGGAGTCAGTAGATAAATACTCTGACTCCTCGGTTTTTTTTGTACTTCCGACACCTCTGTATTAATATGCAAATGTATTTTATACATTCCTTGAAGGAAAGAAAGGCAACTATAAAGGGGAAGTTCGATTCCACTGGCGCCACACTTGGGGCTGCTTTTGCTAATCGCGTGTTAAGTAAAAGTTTGGTGAGAGACGATTTGCGTTCCTTTTCGGACTTGACAAGCCGGTTTGGACTTCCACCCTGGATGCTTTTCCGCTACTATCAGTTGCGGCATGCCTTCCGGGCCCAGTTCCCTACACCTCCTATCCTCCAGGCCGATGTTGTTGAGGATTTGCTTATTCAGAGCTCTCTGAAGACGGCTCCGTCCACCTTGTACCTGACGATTCTTATTAAAGACCCCCCCCCCCCCCCCCCCCTAGATAGATTCACTATGGAGAAAGTGGGAGGGGGATATCCCATCCCTGGACAGGGAGGCGTGGGAGGAATGTTTTGAAGATGGCTACAAGTTGGTGATCTCCTCTAGGGACAAATTGATACAAACTAAGTTTTTACATAGGGTGTACTTTACACCTCGGAGACTGCATGGGATCGATCCGCAGTGCCCCCCGGACTGCCCGCGATGTTGCTCTCCGGAGGGTACTTATCGGTGAGAGGCTAGGTTACCCATGGGCGCTGCGTTCTCTGTAACAGCAGAACACAACACTATGGAAAGTATAGGAATTGCCGCTCCTAATTGTGCGTTGCGTGCCATATAGTGAAGCACATGAAAAGCATGCTTCTTCACGGTCACTTAACGTGTTCCTTTTTGTGGTTACGTGAGGCACTGCATGCATTGGTCTTTATTCTTACAGTAGAGAAGTCATTAATTATAACTTTTTGTGAATTGGGACATTTAAACTTGCTTTTTTTTTTTTTATTCTAATCTAAATTTAGGAGGAGTCGGTGCATTGTTTGCCGACTCCAGGTACCCAAAATTTCCTCCGACTCCACAGCCCTGGCAGCAAGCCTACTCATCCCACATGTTTGCTAATCTAAAAGAAATTTGCTGCTTTTAAAATTCAATATCTACCCAGTCAGACGGATTTCTAAGTACTGTATTTCACTATATAAACTTACTTTCCTGTTTAAATATAAGTGTAAAATGCAAAAGTCCGGTGGGTGTAACAAGATATCCGCTTTCCCCCTTCTCAGAGTATCCTTACTATGGAGGAGTGTGGGGTGTAGCAAGATGGCAGCAACGAAACTTCACTTCCATTACCAAATCTGATGAAAAACGGGCACATATCAGGAATATGACGTTCCGGGTTGACATTCTTTTATCTTCTTGGGAAATGTAATTCCTTTGTGTTTATGAGGGCATGGTGATCACTGATATTGGACCAGAGTTTAGAAGAGGCTTGAAGTGGTTATATGCTCTTCTATTTGCAGAGAACTCTTATCTTATACTCTTTATATCTGCAACTGTCATGGTGTTACACCTGATCAGCTGTGCCAGCAGCAATTTTTAGAGTTTTAAAGATTTGTTGAGATCGGACATATGCGCAGTGGCAATTGACCATTATCACCAGAGGCACAACTGATGGTAGCTAATACTGCACATGTGTTAGTAGGCAATAGTGTAAAAATATATTTGCAGCTTACTAGTCTTTTTTTAGATGCGATGGCTGCGCTATTTTCAATTTGCAGCCTAAATTTTCTGCAAGTATACAAAATAACTATTGATTTTGCCAGAAAGGCATTGTCTTTGATCATTCCTGTAAGCTGATCTGAGCTCGTTCAAGCATGTTTTATGAAAAAGCAGGGGTCATTGATGCGTTTTTATAGCGTGTTTTTTCATATATATAATATACACCACATGTTGTGTTGGTCTGCTTTCTTCCTTTGTGTGGTGTCCCTGCCAGTCCTGCTTTCCTTTTAAAAACTGACTTCAATTAACAGGCTCCTCCCTTTTCTCTGAATCCATTTGTTCTGTGTTTCCAGACCCTCCAGGTTACACACACCGTTTATGTATGTTTTTGGTTTGGTAATAGTGGTTATTGTAGGTGGACTGACTGTAGTCTATGTTTTTGTTTGGTTTGGTAATTGTGGTTATTGTAGGTGGACTGACTGTAGTCTATAAAGGGGCTTCCCTTTTGTTACTGGATACTTGCCTTATTTGCTAAGAAAGCAACTCCTCCTGCTGCCCTGTGTCCTCTCTGGAGCTCGCTGCCTGTGGTGGTCCAGGGTGCATTTCTCTGATGCACTTCCAGTTTTGGCGGTATCTTACCATGCCACCAGAAGTGAGGCGGCATGCTTCCGGATTTTGGGTTACTTATTCCTGGCTGGTTGTTTTTTCGCTGCCTACATCAGTAGCAGCTGGGCTTTTGGTGGCTTCGACATACTAAGGCTGTTGCCGAAACGCATTAGCTGTTTTGCTTGTAATTTTTTTTGTAATAAACTGTTCTAGGGATTTTATGGACTACAGAGTTGCTGGCTCAATCCTTTTACTTAAGACAGCTGACTTTACCTCAGCCCTGCAGACGTGGGTTTTCCTTATGGATTGTGAGGATACCCCTGCAGATGAAGTACATGCACAGATTGACCCTGCGGCTGTATCCACTTGCTGGATCTGTCCACCGGCGTCTCTGCACTGAGAACTGAGCTATTAAGCACCGCTGACTGTCAATCGGCAACTCTCCTCCTCCACGCTTACTGGAGCGCTGAGCTGTGGAGTGACGGGGAGCGCCCATCAATCCAGGCACCTGGTGGTTCCAGAGTAGGGATGACACGGTGCTTGGACTAATCTGTGTGATGTCGGCACAGAGCAGACGTCGAACCACCCTCTACTGAAAACTGGTCCCAGGAGTGCAAAACAAATTGCACTTCTGTGACTCGTAGAAGAAGCCCTGCCAAATGAGCTTGGGCTCAAACCAGATGTTTTGATGCTTATCTTCATGTGCTGGTTTCCCAGAGTCATCAGAAATTCCTGAGTTTCGATTCCTACAGAGAACGGACCATGCCATTGGCAGTACGGGGCTCTGCCTTTTTTTGGTCTCTTGGCAGCCCCAAAACTTTTTTCCTGGACAATTATGGGTGAGGTCATGGCATATATATTAAATTTCTATTGTCCCCCATCGAAGATTTCTTAATCTTTGCATAGGAGGAAGAGATGCATTCAAGAGATTTTTATTTTAGATCATGTTACAGCATACCTCAACACGCAGAGGGGCACCTGCTCTAGCTCAATAGAAAACGATATTGTCTCTCAGGGCTGCCCATATCAGTGGCACAGCAAACACTCTAGCGCTCTGAGGCAGCAGCAATTGGGGGGGAATAACAGGAGATCACACTGAGATGGGGAATAGTACCCTCAGTGGACCGCATTGTGTCCAGGCAGAACTGGAAGCTGCCAGCCTTCTCACTGGAAAGAGGCGAAGGCTTTAGGGACAGATACACTTTTTCCCATTGAAGTTCAGTCTTTTGTATGCTTTCCTGCTGCTCACGCTATTGCCTCTGGTGATACAGGAACAAGCAGAGGTAATCCTGATGGCCCAGGAACTTTCAGCAACTCGCCCCTGCCAGATCAAAGGGACCTCCTTCGGTGGCCAGCACTCCATTCAAACCCTTGGATTTTTCATCCGACGGCTTGGAGGCATTTACAACTAGAAGATGAGTTCTAAGTCACCAGCAAGTCTAGGAAAAGGATCATACTGTGACTTGCATTGAGGGGCAGTTGTGGAAAGAAGTTTAAAGCTGATCTTCAGGTTTCTGTGACTTTAGTCTTCCAAACAAACCATTTCCTTCACTAAGTGCAGCACTGGCTCTAAGCACTGCATGTAGCTTCATCAGAGAATGCTATCTCGCACCCGGAACAGTTGGGCTGAGCACCACTCAGTCATTTATAGGCAGCTTTGTTTTCTTTAAACAAATCCAATATGATTAGCGGAATCAAAGTAATATGCCCTCAGCCAATCAGAGGAAGCTTTGTATTTATTCACAGAATACAAAGCTGCCTATGAATGGCTGAGCGCTACTCAGACCAACTTCTGTTTTTGTTCCAGTTGTGAGATCGTTGTCTCCTAGCCAGAACTCGGCAATGTGTACTGTATGTAGATGAAGAGCCAGTACAGCACTTAGTTTGTTTGGAGCAGCTTGGTCCAAACAAACTATTTAACGTCACAGAAACCTGGAGATTTTTATATATATATATATATATATATATATATATATATATATATATATAATCTTGTGACATAAAGCCCTATATTCTAATTCATCCAGTTATGTGATCCTTTACAGTTACATATGCATCCTTTAAAAGCCTGTTTACCATTTTTCAGGTGGTTCTAAATCTGGAGGTGCAGATTCGTCATTAAGCATTGAAGAGACAAAGTAAGTAGAAGGAAAATCTGAGCTTAGAGAAATAGTTGGCATTGTTAATCACTTATGGACCGCCCACTGTCATTATTCGTCGGCTGTTATTGTTATGGCAGCAAATAGCTGCCCTATCCCCAATATCCTCTTCAGCGGCGGGCGATCCGCCTTAAGATCAGACGGTGTAAAAAAAAATTAAAATTTTTTTTTTAAGCTTCCCGCCAAGCTCTTACGCAGACCAAACGCCTATGTGAGTTGCGCCCGCATATGAAAACGGTGTTAAAACCACACATGAAATATCGTTGCGAGAGCAATAATTCTAGCCCTAGAGCCTCTGACTCAAAACATGTAACCTGTAGATTTTTAAACTTTGCCTATGAAGATTTGTGTAGGTAAAAATTTGTCGCCCTTCCCCGAGCGGTCGCAGTTTTGAAGCATGACACGTTGTGTATTTTACTTGGCGTAACATTATCTCACAATATAACAAAAAAATAAAATTGGGCTAACTTTACAGTCTTTTATATCAAGTGTATCCCCCCCCCCCCCCCCCAAAAGTGCGCTTGTAAGACTGCTGGGCAAACACGGTGAGACAAAGTATTGCAATGACCACCATTTTATTCTCTAGGGTGGTAAAAAAAAGTGTTTGTGTAAAATATATATATATCATTTTATAATATAGATAACATATGAATTGCTTATCAACTATGCATTTGGCGCATTGCCTGGCTTTAACCACTTCAGGCCCGCGCTACCGTCGGATGACGGCAACAGCGCGGGCCTGAACATCCAACATGCCGTCATTTGACGGCATGTCATTCTGGCGTTCCCAGCGCGCGCTGCGGGGAAGCCCTGTGTTGTCCGTGTCCCTTGGACACGGCCAATCACAGATCGCGGCGAACGGCCAATCAGAGTGGCCGTTTGCGATGCGATCTGTGGGCCAATGAGAGATGATCTCTCATAGATCATCTCTTATTGCCGTGTTACACAGAGACAGCGTCCTGTCTCTGGAGAGGAGGAGCCCGATCTGTGTTCCTTCCTGTGTTCCTTCCTACATAGGGACACAGATCGGTCACCCTCCCCCCACAGTTAGAACACACCTAGCATACACATTTAACCCCTTCCTCAGCCCCTAGTGTTAACCCCTTCAATGCCAGTCACATTTATACTGTAATTAGTGCATATTTATAACACTGATCGCAGTATAAATGTGAATGGCGCCAAAAATGTGTCAAAAGTGTCCGATGTGTCCGCCATAACGTTGCAGTACTAATAAAAATCGCAGATCGCCGCCATTTCTAGTAAAAAAAAAATAATAAAAAATAATAATTCTCTCCCCTATTTTGTAAGCGCTATAACTTTTGCGCAAACCAGTCGCTTATTGCGATTTTTTTTTTTTTTTTTTTTACCAAAAATATGTAGAAGAATACGCATCGCCCTAAACTGAGAAAAAAAAGTGTTTTTTTTTTAATTGGGATATTTATTATAGCAACAAGTAAAAAATATTGTATTTTTCTTCAAAATTGTCGCTCTTTTTTGTTTATAGCGCGAAAAATAAAAATCGCACAGGCGATCAAATGCCACCAAAAGAAAGGTCTACTTGTGGGGAAAAAAGGACGTAAATTTTGTTTGGGAGCCACGTCGCACGACCGCGCAATTGTCAGTTAAAGCGACGCAGCGCCGCAAGCTGAAATTTTACCTGGGCAGGAGGGGGGTGTAAGTGCCCAGTATGCAAGTGGTTAAAGTGGTTCTAAAGCCTGGACATTAACCTTAATGCATTCCCTGCAATGAAGGAAAAAAAATGCTTCTTTCTAAGAAGCCTGCAGAGCATTGCATCTGCAATGTCCAACTTCTGCAAACTCTGCATAGCTGTCTGCCCCTACCTCGTAAGGGCAGGTAGTTACCTGAGAGAAGATCGGTGGACTACGAGAATTTTACCAGGGTCCTCGAAGCTCATTAAAATTTCAAGCAGTCATTGGCAATGGCTGACTGTACTTGTAAACATTTTTTCACAGGAAATTGTGAATGAATGACATGGGCGCACAGCCGCGCTATTTTCAAATGGTGGCAGCGCGTGCAGGGAGAAGGTCCCTGGCCTGCTGTCATGGGGGTAGCAGGGGGAGAGCTGCAGATACTGAAACATGGTACACATTCAACACTAAAAAATGGGTGGTACATGTTCTAAAAGTTAACTTCTCTTATTGGGTAAAGTGTGTGTGCGCGGTGTTTTATTTTTTATTTTTTCCTCCCTCCAACCTGCTTTATAACCAACGAGTCTCTCTTGATCCAGCACTGTGCCAGATTGCAGTCTCCCTCCTCCTCTTTGGCTCCTTTTGCTGTCAATTAAATCCTGGGGACTGGGTTGTGTCAATAGACACATACACAACCTGGCTCAGGATGTGACCCCCCCCCAGAGGGATTTATTGTGAGGACACAGAGGAGGAGTTGAGATCACCAGTAGAGGGGGCTCAAGAGGTGATTTGGGGCTGCACTATGCAAAACCATTACACAGAGCGGGTAAATTTAACATGTTTGTAAAAGGTAATTTTTACTGGAAATAACAAACTCTTTAAGGACACCATAAAAGTTTTGTTTGTGTTTTTTCTTTCTTCTAGTAAACTCCGTGCTAAACTTGGTTTAAAACCCCTGGAAGTTAATACTGCCAAAACAGGTATGGTGGTGTGTGTGTGTGTGTGTGTGTGTGTGTGTGTGTGTGTGTGTTTTTGTTTTTTCCGTTCGTGTGTGTGTGTGTATATATGAGTCTTGAATGATACCGACCAGTGTTCTTTATTTTATAGAAAGCGGCACTAAAGAAGACCCGGTGGCAGCTGCTGTCATTAACCCACTAGCTCTAAAACAGCAGCAGGAACTCAGAGAGAAATTAGCAGCTGCTAAAGAAAAGAGAATGCTGAACCAGAAATTGGGGTGAGTGCTCATTTTGGAAATGTTGTGGTATTTTGAGGGATTTTATTATTATTATTCTAAAACCTTCTTTCAACTAAATTGCTGCCAGACAGGAGACAATGGTGTTGAAGAAAGCAAAAGTTCGTTTTACTGAGTTTTGCAATGACCTGAAGGACACTGTCTACTCTTTCCTCACTCCTCCATGCTTCTCTCACTTCCATCTACAGTAAAATAAAATCCCTGGGAGAGGATGAGCTCTGGTTAGATGATACAGCTGCTTGGATTGAGAGAAGCCGGAAGCTTCAAGCAGAAAAAGAAAAGGCAGATAAGAGGGTGAGTATTGCTTCTAGAGAGCAAACACATAGCTGACTTGTGGATTTAGGAGAGCCGCATTAAATGTCTATCATTTGTTTTAACAGGAAAAACTCCTAGCAGAAATGGATGAAGAGTTTGGTGTTTCTAATCTTGTGGAGAAGGAGTTTGGGCAAACAAAGGTTAGTCTTTGAATTGATTCCCAAAGGTAATTTAGGCCGGCCATACCCTTGTGTGGTTTTGTTTCCGTTCAGGAGAGACTGGATGAATGTGGGGGTCAGAGACCTCCTTTCTCTGCACGCCACATCCCCATAAACAAAACTTGCTTGTAAACCCAAAAGGAGGGGATGGGGGGGAATGAACAGGTGCAATTAATCCAAAATAAATCTCAAATATTGCTGTTAAATTAGTTTTGACTTTATTGAAAAATGTTGTGTTCCAGTCTGCCACTGAGAGCACACACAGTGCTGCCCAGCCTGGGGCAGTGTGCAGACGCGGTCTGCTGTGTTATGCGCATGATTCTGCGCAAGTGCAGCCTGTCTGTGGCACTGCCCTGTGCAAGCACCGTTTTGAGTATCGCCCATTTATGAAGTGGACATCAGCTGAGTTGGACATGCCGATGGCATCGGGGACCTCCAGGTGGCGGAAAATTTCTAGTGCTGCGAGTATTGCACCTTTTTTGATGAGCATGGCAGACCTTTTTACAGGAACAGTGGACTAAGCTTACACTTTACTGTTGGACTGTCTGTCTTCCACAATTTCTAGAGGAACAGACCAGGGATGTGGTTGAGGAGCATCTCCTTCCTCGGGTACCCTTTCTGTCCAAAAAGGCTGCTTTTAAAACTGTGCTGGAACTGGCAGATGACCATAAAGATTTAGGGCAGGGTGACATTAAAAAGTTGGTCTCCACCGCCGGAGACCAACTAACTCATCGGAGGCAGACATCCTCTGAAGACGCCCTGGCCTGAAATGTCTCCCGAATCTGTCACTGACGGAATTCTTGGGCCCTAAATGCTAGGGTTTGAGGTATTGGAAAGCAACCAAGCCAGCTAATTTATTTTGTATTTTATTGTATCCTAATACTACTGTAGAGGATCTGTACAAGGACTGGACCTATCCGATAAGGTGTCTGTGCCCCCTAAGCGGTTTGTACAACAAAAAAGGGGGGGACTTCTGCGCTAAAATTACAAGGTCGCCCTAAATATACAGAAAAAACAATGCAGCAAAAACAAAAGTGTAAACGCAACACCTGAAAAAGAACAACTGTAAAGAAAAAGTAATTGCGCAAAGTGCATAAGACCAACATATGTTGGATATAGGTTTGCAGAGTGATGCAAGTGACATATAGATCAATAGTGCACAATACTATAAAGTGCAAACAGAGTCCATGATGTTAAGAGGTGTTCCAGGATACCTGCTAGTTCCGTGAAAGATGTGCACTTCACCACACACACACTCTGGTCTCCCAGAACTCTCACCTCTAAACGGCTAAAAAGAGACCTCAATGTGCAGATCCACTGCTGGTTATCTCCCTGGTGTTCCTGGTGTCCACAACATGTATAGTAGGATCTGGGTCTCAGAGGTGGGATAAAAACAGGAAAGAGGACCTCCAATAGTGCATTATCATTGATACAGAGGAGTTTAATGAATAAAATTTGCACTTACAAACATAGAAGTAAAACGAGCATATAAATACAGCGGCACCGCGCTGGTATCGCAGCAATCCCGGTGTACGTCTCCCTTCACCCTACGCGTTACGACATACGTGTCTGACTAACTATGAATTCTTACTGCATCAAATTAGCCCTGGAAGGCTTGATACTCTGATCCCTAGAAGACTCTCGGTAGCCCCTATCTAATCGTTAAGTTTCATTCTCAAAGTCCTGTGTTTTATCCTGCCTTCCTTATTTGAAGCTCAAGTGCTAAGGGACAGGGATCATCAGATCAGGCCATTTCCACCTTGCTAAAGGCCAGAAAACAACCTTTCTGTAGGATTTAATATTGTGCAAAATGAGGCAGCTTCACCCCACAAAGAACTCCATGCAACCACTTTTATCTTTCAGCGAGTTCCCAGCCCCATTTTTTAGTCAAAACAAGGGGTGGCTCATATTTTTTACCACCAGTATACTTGCTGGTCCCAAAAAAAGTCAAGTGTCCGTTCATCCATTTGTAGACGCCAATATACACCGCGTGTGTGTTTGTTTTTTATTTTTTTTATTTTTTTACTTTTTGGTAGCTGCTGACTACATTTCCATCCCTGGTATCATAGCAAAAAATATAAACTACAGAGGTGATTAAATGCCACCAAAAAAAAAGCTCTATTTGTGGGGTAAAAAAGTAAATTTAGTTTGGGTACAACGTCGCATGACCACATAGTTGTCAAAGTGTCAGTGCTGTACCGAAAAAAATGGCCTGGTCATTTGCTTTTAGGGCTGAAGTGGTTAATTAGTGGCTGACACACTTCTCATTACTATTATTCATTGTGTTTTGGCATATTGGTAAATCAATCATGGGCAGTAGTGTTGGTGCTATACAAGTACTTGTAATAAATTATGTGCATAAATATTGTATCCGTATTAGTTGGGAGCTTTTTTTTTTGCAATGGTTTTCAAGGTTTGCAGTCCTGTACCTATTACTGCTCTTCATCTTTGTTCCTTTTTTTTTTTTTTTTTTGTCTACCAACTTTATACTTAAACCTAATATGAAGTCAGCAAGCAAGAAATCTGTTTTCTGTTTTTTTTACAGACCTATACCTCTACAGATTTGCAGGGACTGACTGTTGAGCATAATATGGACGCCTTTACGGAGGGAAAGACTGTAATTTTAACACTCAAGGACAAAGGTAGGAAGTCTCAACAATGTTCACATGTCTGAGTAAACTGTGATGCCAGGTACGTGTTTGTTTTTTTTTTCTTAATATACTGGGCCCCCTCCCTTTCAGGTGTTCTTGATAAAGATGAATCTGATGTCTTGGTTAATGTGAACATCGTAGACCATGAGAAGGCATATAAAAACGTTGAGCTAAAGAAAAAAAGACCTGAATACAAACCTTATGAAGAACAAGAGAGTGTGGACGACATGGTTGTTGTGAGTATGCAGTTTAAATGGTCGCCTTCTACATAGCATTTTGAGAGATGCCTTGTAACGGTCACCACCGTTTACGACCTTCCATCAACCCAAGACAGCTTATCCGACACACCGACAAACCAGCAGACATGATCCATATCATTTCCCTAGAAAATGAGACTCGCAGCTCTATCCTCTGGTTTCAAAATGTATGAACGCTTTAATGGTACACTTGGCTTTCTTATATACAGTACAGCCTGTTTCAGTAATCACAGGAACAATGAACTCTCCACCCACACATCACACTATGGAGGGCTTCAATCACATTCTTTTTGATAATGACATCCAGTTGAGCTAATCAGTTTCCAGACATTTCGGCACCGGTCTATAATTAACATGACCTAATTACTCACAAACATGTGATACTTACCTCCACTGTGCAGTTCGTTTTGCACAGAGTGGCCCGGAAACCTGTCTTCTGGGGTCCCTCGATGGCTGTCTGGGCTCCTCCTCGCAAAAGCTTTCCTTCTTCATGCGAGGGCGCTCGCATGGAGGAAAGCTTTTGCGAGCGCGCTCCCGTGATACAGCGGCGGCCATAGCCACCGACTGTATCACTCGGCTCTGCCCCCCCCCCCCCCAGCGCGCCGCGTCATCCGCCCTGATTGACAGCAGCGCTAGCCAATGGCTGCGCTGCTATCAATCCGCCCAGCCTAGCCAATCAACGGCCGGGCTGGGAACCGAAGAGGACGACATGGACGCGCCCGGGAGATTCAAACGGTCAGGTAAGTACAACGGAGGGGGGGGGGGGGGGTGCTGCTAGATGTTTTTTTACCTTCATGCATAGGATGCATGAAGGTAAAAAAACTTGTACCTTTACAACCCCTTTAATCAGTTACAATAGGTACAACATAGTATTGGCATCATACAATAGACAATGGCATGTCTTTCAGGAGCCAGCCTCACTTAACACCTCAACAGCCTGTTATACAGAGGAATGAGTCACTCTTATTGACTGGTAGGGTCAGAATAAGCCAACACTTGTAATATCTCAAGATCTCCTGCAATACATGAATTATTACTGTCACATCTCATGTAATTAATATTTCCCAGTCACCCTATGGCCCTATTGGACATAAGGTGACCCTAGACATAAGAGTCCTTGGTGATGCTGGCACAGGAGCACCCCGCATTCCTTAAAAGTCTCTGGGTGTCACGGGTCATCCCGTTACATGCCTGAATTTTTTTTTTTCTTTTTCACCATTTTTAGCTTCGTCACAAATCTGTCCTTTCCAAATATGATGAAGAGATAGAAGGAGAAAAGAAGAAATCCTTCCAGCTGGAATCTGGGGGAGCAGTGGATGGTTCATGGGAAAAGGAACTGCAGACAATTCGGGAGACTTTGCACAATCAAGCGCAATCCTTAGAACTTCCAGGGATGAAAATTGCATCTGAATATTATACTCCAGAGGAGATGGTAAAATTTTAGAATTCAAGTCGTGTTTTTCTTTATCTTAATTTTAAAAAGCTAAATAGCATTTCCCTATACTTCCGTTTTAAAAAGGTGTCCTTCAAGAAAACAAAGAGGCGAGTGAAGAAGATACGCAAGAAGGAGAAAACCATTGAAGACATCATGCTTGTGAAGCCGGATACTCGAGAGTGTGATTTTGGTTCTAGGTAAGCACAGGGAAATGTAACATTTACACCTTTTGTTGTAATTCAAGACTGTTTGTCTTTTTTTTTGCATTGTAAGTCCTCCTACAGCACATGAGAGATTCTCTGCCTGCTTAGAACGGGAAATGCATCATACACTCTCAATAGAAAGCACATGGTCACCTCAGGATTGGTAGCCAGAGACTAAGTTTTACCCATGATGTGGGATTTTACCCATGATGTGGCCTCTGATGAGGCCTCATTTGCATATGTATTGCAGAGTATTGGTTATTTCTTGGATGATTTTACATGCTTCTGTGTACTTAAACACACAACATTGGAGAATTCGGAAGTAGGACTTCTAGTTCCTGAAGTTAAACTAGGTTTTCTCTTTTAAAGTGAGAAAGTTCTGCGCTTGGCACAAAACCTGTCAGAATATAAACTGTTCCTGCTTAGCTAGTGCAATTTTAATCAGGGCACTTTCGCCCCTTTCCTGCCCAGCCCAATTTTCAGCTTTCAGCACTATTGCATTTTGAAAGACAATTGCGCAGTCATGCAACACTGTACCCAAACAATATTCATCATTTCCCCCGCCCCCACAAATAGAGCATTCTTTTTATGGTATTTGATCACTACTGTTTTTTTTTTTTTTTTTTTTTGCGCTACATTAAAAAAAAATGTTTTTCCTTCACTGATGAGCATCCCTGGTGGTTTAGTGTGCACCCTCGATGGGTCTGCACTGATGACTAATATGCTCATTATCAGTGCAGAGCCCCCCCTGTCAGGTGAGCAGCCGATTGGCTCTCCTCTACTCGTGCCTTGTCAGCGCGAATAAAGGCAAAGCTGATAAATTGCAATGCCTACCATGTGTGGACACAGCGCGAATAAAGGCAAAGCTGATAAATTGCAATTTCTGGTTACCATGTGATTGGACACAGCATGGTAAAGAGCCTACATAGTGCCCTCATGGTTTATCCAGCTGGACGCCATATGACACTAAGTCTGGATAATGCAACCAATTTGTGGCTGTCATTTTGCTATATGGAGGGCGGGAAGTAGTTAATGGGAGAATATTATGTGGCATCTCTGTGTGCAGCATTTCTGTTGCTGGTACAATTGATTGCCTTGGAGACCAGCTGGGCCAACACCGGAGGTGTGCAGCTTGATTGTCTGATAATGTCGGTTCCAGTGAAGGCGGAAAATGGCTACATCTGTTTAGGAAAGAGATATAACACATTTTAGGTATGCCTTGGGATCACATCAATGAAAACGGTTACAACCAGGTCTCCCTCAGCATAAACAAACCATTTAGGCTATTGCTTCTGTTCTGTCTTTTAAGAAATAAGTGACGCCAGCAAAGTAGTTAAATATTTAGGATTTCTAGAGACCGTTCTAGGAGAACTTTTGAGGTATAGTTGTTGATCTTTATAAACGGCCTCTTCCAAATTAATTTGTTGTCCCCTCAAAATAACTTAAAGCGGTGCGCCGCCCAAAAAGCTGCTGGCTTTTAATAATGGGACACCTACCTGTCCTGGAGTCCAGCAATGTCTGCACCAGCAGCTGATGTTTCCATCAGCTGTTGGGTGCTGCCATTGCAGGTAAGGGTGGGGGGATCAGATGAGCAGAAGTTTCACTTTGTGCCCAAAGTGTCAATATTTTGTGGCTGAATGGCAGTCTAGCAATTTCTGACATAGATAAATTTCATGGGGATTATAAAGCGCCTTTATTTAGTCCTTTGTACACTGTTGAACAAAGGCTGTATTTTTACGACCTTGTTGCTGGTAGCTTTTGGCAACTTTGAGTTGCAGTGAAAGTCATGGTTTAGCTTTCGTGGAATGCAATTGTACTGTTTTCCCAGACATTAGAGCTCTAGAAGTTGGTAGATCCAGAGTTTGAATAAAATTTGTTTGCAGGGCTTAGGAATTGGCCATTCCTTCCTGTATTTTGAAACTCATCCAAGAATAGGAAGCAAATTCCACAATGCTTAGATTTATGCAGTGCCATACTGTTTTACGTTGAGAACCATTTTTGTTCAACTGTTCTATTAGGGCCCCCCGATAGCCAGGGTATCATCAAATGGTTGGATCCCTGAACCATTTTCTATTTTTTTAGAGGAACACCCATGGATGCTGAAAAAGCTTTTGATTGGCTAAACGGCTATTGTCTGCACTACAAATCTGTTGGTGTGTTCTGGCGGGGGGTGGTCCTCAAGTCGGAACACATTTCACAGTGGGAGAGAGCACTGACATTGTTTTGTTTAGTACAGCTGGTTGGGTAGAACAAAAGAAAACAATGTGTACCAGGCTGTATACTCCATTCTCAGCCCAGTTCAGATGTCTAATGTAACCTGGCGAGAACCTAAAATGGCGCTAGATAAGGCTGTGCATGTTTTGCCATAAGCATTGAAACTTTTGCTTCTCAATTAAGGATAACCCATATTTAAACAGTGTAAGGTTGATGCTCTATAATGAGCACCAAAATTTGACTGGAGAACATGAAATTGGTAGTGATCTATTCTTTAAATACTTTTCTTTAGGTCTCGGGGACGTGGTCGAAGGCGGGTTGAGGATTCGGATGACGAGGAACATGTAAATCTCAAAGAGGCCCTGCCACAATCTGATGACATCAGAGTGGAGAGTATGGACATTAGTGACCATGGTAAGATGTGGTTACAGGTTTATTCACTGATTAGAATTTGGACATTGGTAACACTGTTTTAGATGTTAAAGTTAACACCACCTTTCAGACTGTTTTTTTCATATTGCACCCATATTTATTGCGTATCATGGAATGAGGTCTGCATGCACAGTTCCCTCTCGCTTTCAGGATTGCAGGGTTCTTTTACCTGCCACCTCCTGTCATATTTGAACTCAGAGGCTGTGTGTGACTCCACCCACACAGCCACATCATTCAACTGTGATCAGTGAATCATGCATGTGATTCATTGATCACAGTAGCATTGCTTGGCAGGCTTAAATGCAAACTAGAGAAAAAAACCCCTAAGGGGTGACGCTGCGCTGCGCTAATCAAAAATTAATACCAATGATAAGGTGGACGTATAAGCAGCTGGCACAAAATCGTGTACAACAATCAATAAAGCATAAAAAATAAAAGAAGGTGCAGCGCTAAAGTGAAAAGAAGGTTAATATGATACAACATTCATCACTAAATGAAGTAAAAAAACTTGTGGAGCAAAATTACATACACCTTGCTGAAAAAAGTCAACATAAATGTTCAAGGATCTAGTAGTAAAGTCCGGTGGGAATAATGATAGTGAAACAATTGATAAAGATTGCCAATGAAAGCAATCGTATATAATATAACACTGAGGATATATGGTATAAGTGGAAAAAAGAGAAAACTTCTAACGATGAGTGATCTAGTAGTAAAGTCCAGTGTTAATCTTGGTGATGAGAATAAATGTGAAGAAAAATTGGTCAGATGAAATACAATACCCGTCAGATGGAGAAAGGGAGAAAACACCAAAAATTCGTGAGGTAAGAATGCCTGCTTACCGCAAAGAAAGACTGTTTTGCACCAATCTTATGGAGCACAGGGACATCCGGTCTCCCCAAGACCACTCAGTATGGATCCCAATTAGTTCTCACTGATGGCTCCGAAGTGGATACATGGACAAATAAAAAAGAGAAACTCTCATAGCGTATAACGTATAAAAGTATATAGGTTTAATAAGTCTTGCACTTACATGGATTCGATGCAAAAACGGCATAAAACAATTCGATGCATGGATTCGATGAAAAAACGGCACAAACAATTCGATCCGAAATCCGATACCGCTCGCTGTTCAACTGGGAAACTCTGCCTGCGTACAGGACGGAACGCGATGACGTCACGGCACCCTACGATCGTTTCGTCTCGATAGGACTTCAACGGGGGATTCGCCGGATGAATCCCCCGTTGAAGTCCTATCGAGACGAAACGATAGTTTACTCAATACAAGGGATCGCAGTATATTTACCTTAAAGGTTTTTTTTTTTTTTGATGTCACAATGTAGAGTATAAGATTTCCTATCATCTGTGCCCCGTCTTGCCACACAGTTAATCCAGCTCTGATCAATCCTCTTTTATTGTTCAGTGAAAATTAACAGCCTTCCAGATAAACTGTCAAAATAAAAAGTCAGTTTCTCTCTTCTTTCTTTGAGTGACAGGTTATTTTCATATCTAGCATGGCCATGTTTATCTTATGTTATGTTTATCATAATATGATCCACAGTATAAATGTGAGAAATCCACCCCTCCCCCACATAACACATCCTGGTAATATACAATGAACTATGGATCACATCATATTATGATACACATAACATAACAGATGATAAACATGTCCAAGCTAGATATGTAAATAACCTGTCACTCAAAGCAAGGAGAGAGAAACTGACTTTTCTTTATCGTACATCACGGGACACAGAGCGCATAGCCATTAGCATAGCCATTACACTTGGGTTATATGGGTACCTTCAGGTGTGGACACTGGTGTAATCAATTTCACAGGAAGTTTCCTCCCTATATAACCCCCTCCCACTGGGAGTGCTTCAGTTTTTTCGCCAGTGTCTTAGGTGTTGGTCACGTCTAGCTGTCCCTCGGAGGTCTCGGGACCCAGGATAGCTAGCCGGATCCGTCCGAAGTGCTTCAAAGCCAAGGTGTACGGTACCCGGGCCCTGCTGGAGTGGGGTTTTGCCTATAATGCCTCTCCTTGGAGGGCTGGATTCTGGGCTCCAGTGCCTTAGTCTCTTCCAAGAACTAAACGCTACTGATGCCAGGATGCTATATAGGTCCAGGGGTGTGGGTTCCTTAACACAGGACCCCGGTCCCTGAAGGTCCAAGACAATACCCACGGAGATGGGGGAAGGCTGGGCCTCTTGCATTTTGCAATACCCTGCGGCGTGGAGCAGGTAAGAGGGAACCTGCGGGACTTGGTTCGACAGTAGGTATCCCCCTGGGGGTTCTGGGTTGGCTAATGGTATGCTTGTGCATCAGCCACTATCCCCACTATGTCTTTTGAGGCAGGATGGGATGTACTAATGTTTACCCAGATAACATGTAGATATATATATGCTTTTAAAGATATGTATTTTGCTACTCCCCCCAGATTTGCCTGTTAGCATGATACTGCAGCCCCACGTGTATAGAGAGGAAGTGCTGACAAAACTCCTGTTTCCTAGGAAGCCTAGGGGGACAGCTTCCTCTATGTGTGCACTACAAAGATTAGTGGCTTACCGGGTGTCTGTGTTACTAGCGCTGGTCCAGGCTTCTCCTCTGCTCTCTGCTTCCTCCATGTTGGTTTCAGTGTGGGGGGGGGCGGGCCAGCAGCGTCAGGTCTCAGATAAAGCAAAAAAAGCATTTCCTGGCTGGTCATTCCCTCCTGAGAGCAGTGGAGAGTGAGGACACAGAGCGCGCAGCTGAGCCATTTCTGGCTAACAGTGACACCCAGTGGTGGTTTGTGGATCTTCAGGTCTGGACTTAGTCCACACTGACCAGAAAAAAAATAAAAAAAAAGATTTTTTTTCTTAAAGGGACTCAGCCTTAGATCTGGCAGTATCTGAGTCGGTGCAACCTTGGACTCCAGCTAACGGGCATTGGTGTGGCAATACTCACAGGACTCTCCTCGGTATTGCCGCCTTCTCAGGCGTATGAAAAAACATTTACCATGTCCTTATTAATGTTTCACTTCTAGCTACAACAGTTGGGTGTTGGCTGTAGGGGTGTCTCAAGGTTGTGCAATGGCTCCCAAGGGATCAGGACCAGCTAAGGCTGCAAAAGGTGCCAAAAAAAGTAAAGGGGTCTCCAACGGGGTCAGAGGATTTGGGCCAGGCTCCAGTGGTCCCACCCTCGCCAGATAGACCACCGAACAGCATCATGCAGGAGCCATTGAGGGTGCTAGGGGCAGAGGCGGCCCCCAATCAACCCATTCCCGTTTATGTTACGGAAGAAATGCTAGAATCCACCCTGGGTGGGCTAGAGAAAAGGTTAACTGCTTTAATTGCCCGCTCTTTGCCGGGTGGCAAACGGGCTAGATCCCCGTCACCTAGAACGGTGTGTTCGGATGCAGAGGTCCTCTCTTCGGAGGAATTGGTCCCACAGGGGGATCAAGCGGACCTGAGTCCTGACGGGTCAGACATTGAAGATTCCACTATAGATGAATTTTTTTTCGGCTTCTCAAGCAGAGAGTCTGTGGATCCAGTCTCTGACGGATATGGTTCGCACTGCTTTTAAACTTCCAGTGTCAGAACAATTAGCCCCCGCGGTATCCTCTTTAGGTTCCTTGAAGGCACCATTCAGTGGTGCGTCTTTCCCGGTTCACCCCCTTCTGGAGAGCGTGATTTTTCAGGATTGGGCTCGACCTGATAGGATTTTTATCCCTCCTAAAAGGGTCACCATTCTCTATCCTATGGAAGAAGAATTTGCAAACAAATGGGCACTCCCTACCGTGGACGCAGCCATTTCCTGCGTAAATAAATTCCTGACCTGTCCGGTGGAAAATGTCCAGGTGTTTAAAGATCCAGTCGACAAAAAATTGGAGACCCTACTGAAGGCTTCTTTTACCACAGTAGGTGCCGTGGTTCAGCCAGCAGTGGCAGCCATTGGCGTTTGTCAGGCTTTAAAGGATCAGACTAAACAGATATTAAGGGACATACCGGCTCAGCAAGCTCGTGAATTGGCTGACCTCCCAAGAGCTCTCTGCTTTGCAGTAGATGCTATTAAGGACTCCGTTCAACAGGCGTCCCGTTTATCTCTGCTGTTGGTTCATATGCGTCGCCTTTTGTGGCTAAAAAACTGGTCAGCAGAGGCACCCTGCAAAAAGCTTTTAGCAGGATTTCCCTTTCATGGTGGGAGACTATTCGGTGAAGACCTAGATAAATATATCCAGACCATATCAAGTGGTAAAAGTTCTTTCTTGCCTATCAAGAAAAGATCGCGTGGGCCCGCATTTAAGCGACAGGCCTTCACAGGCTCGGCCCCTTCAACTTCCCGTCAGTATCGACGGCCTCCCGGGCGTTCAGCATTTAATAGCCGCTCACAAGGACAAGCCACGACAGGCAAGAGGCCATGGCCTCGCAAGCCGGTTAAACCAGTCCTCAAGTCAGATTCATGAAGGGGCGCCCCCACTCTTGGGTGGGGGGAAGGCTTCGGTTTTTCTCCGAAGTGTGGAAGGCTAGAATTCCCGACTCTTGGGTAAGATCCGTGGTAACCACGGACTACAAGCTAGAGTTTCGGGAAGTCCCCCCTCCTCATCTTCAGGGGTCAAGTCTTCCAAGCGACCCATTAAAGAGGGCCTCTCTTGTAAAAGCATTGGATCGTCTCTGGCTCCAAGGAGTAATTGTAGAAGTACCAACCCAGGAATGGAGTCTGGGATTCTACTCCAACCTTTTCATAATACCAAAGCCCAATGGCGACGTCAGGCCTATCTTGGACCTCAAACGCCTAAATCGCTGTCTAAACATTCAGACCTTTCGTATGGAGTCCATACGTTCGGTGGCAGCCAGCCTACATCAAGACGACTTTCTAGCATCTATACACATAAAAGATGCGTATCTGCACGTGCCGATCTACCCGGCACATCACAGGTTTCTTCGTTGTATGATAGATCACCGCCATTACCAGTTCGTAGTCCTCCCTTTCGGGTTGGCAACAGCTCCGCGGGTATTCACAAAGGTGTTAGCCCCGGTGCTAGCCGTCCTAAGGACAGAAGGCATTTTAGTCTTGGCATACTTGGACGATCTTCTGGTTATCGACAGCTCAGCTTCCAACCTCAATCAGGCAGTAGGTCGCACAGTTCAGCATCTAGAGGAATTCGGGTGGATTGTAAACCTAGAAAAATCGGTGTTGGAATATCTAGGCCTTCGGCTAGATACAGACTGCCAGAGGATAAGTTTACCTCAAGCAAAGATCAGATCAATAACTCAAGCAGTTCAAGTGATCTTAGGCAAGAAGAGGCCGACTATTCGCCTATGTATGCGACTGCTGGGGAAGATGGTGGCCGCCTTCGAGGCTGTGCCCTACGCCCAGATCCATACCAGATATCTTCAGGCAGCCATTCTCTCTGCTTGGAACAAGTCCATTCAGGCGTTAGATCGTCCGTTAATGCTCTCCCCGAAGGTCCGGCGCAGCCTGTCTTGGTGGCTGGTCTCTCAAAATTTGTCAAAAGGGAAATCCTTTTGCCCCATCACGTGGAAGATAGTATCCACGGATGCCAGCCTGTTAGGTTGAGGGGCAGTTCTAGAAGAACAGACCCAGCAAGGGCTGTGGTCGGGGGCAGAAAAACTGCTTCCCATCAATATCTTGGAGATCAGAGCTGCTCGACTGGCCCTGATCGCCTGGACTCTCCCCCTTCAGGGTCTGCCAGTAAGGATACAGTCCGACAACGCCACTGCGGTGGCATACATAAACCACCAGGGGGGCACGAAGAGCCCAGCAGCCCAAAGAGAAGTAAACCTGATTTTCTCATGGGCCGAAGCCCATGTACCCTGCATCTCGGCGGTGTTCATCCCAGGGATAGACAATTCTCAAGCAGATTTTTTGAGTCGTCAACAGTTGCTCCCGGGGGAATGGTCTCTTCACCCCCAGGTATTCCAAGAGATTTGCCAAAGATTCGGAGTCCCAGATGTGGACATTATGGCAACGAGATCCAACAAAAAATTGGACAAATTCATATCTCGAGCCAGGGATCCCTCGGCCTACGGGACCGATGCGTTGGTTTGTCCCTGGCACCAGTTTTCTCTTCTGTATGCGTTCCCTCCACTGCAGATGATTCCCCGCCTTCTACGGAGGATCCGGGTGGAGCGCAGGCCTGTGATCCTGGTGGCCCCAGCCTGGCCCAGGAGGGCTTGGTGGTACGCACTCATCGTGAAGATGCCAGTCGGGGCGCCGTGGCCGCTCCCCCTGCGCCCAGACCTGCTGTCTCAGGGCCCAATCTGCCATCCTGCTTCACAGCAGCTAAATTTGACGGCTTGGCGGCTGAATCCCTAATTCTTAAGGGCAGAGGCCTCTCAGATCAGGTCATATCTACGTTGATTCAGGCTAGGAAACCGGTCTCCAGAAATATTTATTACAGAGTCTGGAGAACCTATGTGGAGTGGTGCGAGTCTCAAAAATGGCATCCTCGAAAGTTTTTTATTGACAGGATCTTGCGATTCCTCCAGGTTGGCGTTGACAAAGGGTTGGCTCTTAGTACTCTAAAGGGGCAGGTGTCGGCTTTATCAATATGGTTTCAAAGACCCTTGGCCACCCATTCGCTTATGAAAACCTTCTTGCAGGGGGTCTTGCATGTGAATCCCCCTATTAGAGCTCCCCTCTGCCCCTGGAATTTAAATCTGGTCTTGTCAGCTTTACAAAAGCAGCCGTTTGAACCTCTGACAGAAATCCCTCTTGTGCTACTAACCCGAAAGTTGGTTTTCTTGGTGGCTATGGCTTCAGCCAGAAGGGTTTCCGAGCTGGCAGCCTTGTCATGCAGGGAGCCATACCTTATTCTGCATAAGGACAGAGTGGTTCTGCGGCCTCAACCTTCTTTCCTTCCTAAGGTCATATCCAGTTTTCACTTGAATCAGGACCTAGTCCTACCATCCTTCTTTCCTACTCCCCAGTCCAGAGAGGAAAGACTGCTTCATACTTTGGACGTGATTCGAGCCATGAGGGTCTATCTCAAGGCTACAGAGAAGATTCGGAAAACAGATGTGCTTTTTGTTCTTCCGGATGGCCCCAAGAAGGGTCAGCCGGCTGCCAAGTCTTCCTTGGCTAGGTGGATTAAGCAGCTGATTTTTCAGGCCTATAGTCTGAAGCGCATTCCACCTCCCTTATCAGTTAAAGCCCATTCTACGAGGGCCATGAGTGCCTCCTGGGCGGCACACCATCAGATCTCTATGGCACAGGTTTGCAAGGCGGCAACCTGGTCTTCCGTACATACGTTTACTAAATTTTATAAGTTGGACGTTGCAAAGGGTACGGACGCAGCATTTGGGCAGGCGGTCCTACGAGCAGCAGTATAGAATCCTCTGGTCCGGGTCGCGCCCCCTTTTCTCTGTTGGTGGAGCTACTTTACTTCCTGATAATTTTTTGTTTGGCTATTCTTGGCCTTACGGTCTCCCTCCCTTCATAGAGCATTGCTTTAGGACATCCCAAGTGTAATGGCTATGCGCTCTGTGTCCCGTGATGTACGATAAAGAAAAAAGGATTTTTAATAAACAGCTTACCTGTAAAATCCATTTCTTGAAGTACATCACGGGACACAGAGCTCCCACCCCTCTTTTGGGGAACATTGTGTAACCTCGGAGGAATTGCTTGCTACAAAACTGAAGCACTCCCAGTGGGAGGGGGTTATATAGGGAGGAAACTTCCTGTGAAATTGATTACACCAGTGTCCACACCTGAAGGTACCCATATAACCCAAGTGTAATGGCTATGCGCTCTGTGTCCCGTGATGTACTTCAAGAAAAGGATTTTACAGGTAAGCTGTTTATTAAAAATCCTTTTTTTATTTAGACAGGTTTTTATCTGGAAATCAGTGAAAATTAACGGAACAATAAAAGAGGATTGCTCAGCGCTGGATTAACTCTGTGTGGCAAGACTGGGCACAGATGATGGGAAATATTATACTCTACATTGTGACATAAAAAAAAGGGGGGGGGGGCTATGTAACTAAAGGCAAACCACCACCTTTTTGTTTTGGATAGAGTGGAGAGGGATTAAAATTCTTGTCTGTTTTAATTGCTGCCTAAACCCCCCCCCCCATTAAGGAGAATGACCACCTTCTTTGTCTTATTCATCTCATTGAAAAATTATATTATAAAAATGTTATATGATGCTGTAAAATTTTCTTGCAGTTGATTAGCGGTTATCCTGGCTTACTGTGTGTATGTGTACACACACTCAATTTTTTTATTTTATTTTTTGTCTGTTATTTAAATTGTTCTGTAGGCACAGAATGTCTGGGTCTCTGTGGGCTTCAAGAAAAGGATTTAACAGCAAGAAAAACAAATCCTATTCCTGTGTTTCCCCATACTAAAGGTTTGAACCATGCTTCTTTTTTTTCAGAGATGACTCCAGGCTCACCATTTGCTTTGGAAGAAGATGAATTGGAGACAGAGTTAGAAAAACAACTGGAAAAAAATAGACGTTTAAAACTGATGCAGCAGCAGAAGGATGCTACTGAGAAGGTTTGCACGCACAATATTTGCTATTCTGTCCGTTTTGTGGAAAGCATTGGATGTTATGCTTCAGTAACCAAAACTGCAATGTTTAGAATTAGAAATAGACTTGCAAAACTTAACATTAATAAGCCACCAGGACCACATGGCTTGCACCCGAGGGTCCTTAAGGAACTCGGTCAAGTAATTGCCAGACCAGTGTTCCTAACTTTTACGAACAGTCTACTGATTCCCAGTTCCCCATAAACGTTTACTGTACAAACTAAGATCTGTCGGTATGGATCATAGGGTGAGTACATGGATTGAAAACTGGCTACAGGGGCGAGTTCAGAGGGTAGTGATTAAACTGGAAGTACTCGGATTGGGCCAGTGTGGAAAGTGCCGGGATCAATCCTATTTAATTTGTTCATACATGACCTGGAGGATTGGATACATGGCTCAACCTCGGTATTTGTGGACAATACTAAGCTAAGCAGGACAATTTTCTCCGCAGCATGTGGAAATCTTGCAAGAACACTTGGAACAAATTCATGTGGAGGGCAATTAAATGTCCTAGTAAATGATGGGCTGGGCAGTGGCAGGCAATGGCAAGCTGCTGTAAACAAAGCAAACAGAATATTGGCATGCATTGAAGGGATTAACTGCAGAGATAGAAATAATTCCCACACTCTTCAAGACTCTGGTCTGACTGCACCTGGAGTATGCCGTCCAGTTCTGAGCACCAGTCCTGAGAGACTTTTTCATTTTAATATCATAAATTTGAGTGAATATGATTTTGTCTGCCCTCATCGGCACCTTTTTAGTGCAAGAAAAGCTCAAACCTTTTAAATTTAATGTATGTCTTCACACTGGTTCGTTTCACTTCCGTTGTGTTAAAACGCGCACCCAATGTTACATTTTTGGGACATGTGACCCATAAAAAAATCGCACCAAAATCACAGCATGTTTTCTACACTTTTTTTTTTTTCCCCCTCTATTTGCAAAATGCCGATAACACCATTTTCAGTTGATGTGTGGGACATTATTTTTAACATAGGTTTTTATGGAACGCATTCACGTCCATGCATTTTTGTGCCTCCTGTGTTTTGGAAAGGGTCAAACTTTTAAGCACAAAACTTTTTTATTCTTATTTTTTTATTTTTGTTCAATAGCCTTTAGCGGAGAAGCTGCAGAAAACGCACGTGGTGTGTTTTTACTGCAATTTTGCTGCGTATTGTGTTTTTTTTAATTTGCCCCCAAATAAAGCTTAAAACAACCCTGCAAAAAGCACTGCAGATACTCAAATGCAAACTGAATGGAGCCCAAGTACATATTTTGCTTTTTGCAAAGTTTCATGTTGATGGAGAAAAACGTTCTGATTTACACGAATGTTTCACATTCGCTCTTTGAATGTTTTGCTTTTTGTTTTTTAAGGTTGTTTCAATAGTAAAAAAGGTTACTTCTCAGAAGACTCAAGATGAAGAAGAAGATAATAATGATGACGACGACGATAAGAAGGGGTCCATTGTCTTCAATGCAACTTCTGAATTCTGCAGAACACTTGGGGAGATTCCGACATATGGTCTGGCAGGGAACAGAGAAGATCAAGAGGATTTAATGGTATGCGGCAATTAATTGGGGCTCCAGTTACCTGGCTCTGCTTTGTTATCCTCTACTTCCAGGGGACTAACCAGTCTGTGTGACATTTTCCTAGGACTTTGAGAAAGAAGATGAGGAATCTGAGAAGGAAGGAGGAGAGTCTGATGGAGAAGAAAATGTTGGCTGGAGCATGGTCAATCTTGATGAGGAGAAAAACCAGCATGAGGTGTGTTGTGAAAAAATGGCTTTATCTGTCACTTGGTTCTGTATTTTATTTTTTATTTATTTTTCTTGTATTAGCAGCATCATATAGTTCAGTTGGCACATAGAAAAACAGCTGGCCAAAGCACTGTTTTTTTTGCAATTTTAAGTAAGCATTCTGTCATGTTTTTTTAATGGGGGGGGGGACACAGTTTTTTTGCAGGGTAAATAAACACAAGCGACTGTAACCCCTCCCACCTCATCCCTGCTCAGTTTCACTTGGTATCCTTATAGAAGAGTGTGTGTGTGTGTATATGTGTGTGTGTGTGTGTGTGTGTGTGTGTGTGTATAATATACACTTTTTTTGTTTTTGCGACAATACCGTGCAACATTTATTGTAAAGTGCCAGTTTACAAAAAACAGAATAAGTTAACTTGTCAAACTAACAGAATAATCCCCACAATGGGTGATGATCTTTCCCTCGCAGGGAATTTCTAACACGTATATCCCCTATATACAGTGCAGAAAATAAGTATTTGAACACCCTGCTATTTTGCAAGTTCTCCCACTTGGAAATCATGGAGGGGTCTGAAATTGTCATCGTAGGTGCATGTCCACTGTGAGAGACCTAATCAAAAAAAAAAAATCCAGAAATCACAATGTATGATTTTTTTAAACTATTTATTTGTATGATACAGCTGCAAATAAGTATTTGAACACCTGAGAAAATCAATGTTAATATTTGGTACAGTAGCCTTTGTTTGCAATTACAGAGGTCAAACGTTTCTTGTAGTTTTTCACCAGGTTTGCACACACTGGAGGAGGGATTTTGGCCCACTCCTCCACACAGATCTTCTCTAGATCAGTCAGGTTTCTGGGCTGTCGCTGAGAAACACGGCGTTTGAGCTCCCTCCAAAGATTCTCTATTGGGTTTAGGTCTGGAGACTGGCTAGGCCACGCCAGAACCTTGATATGCTTCTTACAGAGCCACTCCTTGGTTATCCTGGCTGTGTGCTTCGGGTCATTGTCATGTTGGAAGACCCAGCCTCGACCCATCTTCAAAGCTCTAACTGAGGGAAGGAGGTTGTTGCCCAAAATCTCGCAATACATGGCCCCGGTCATCCTCTCCTTAATACAGTGCAGTCGCCCTGTCCCATGTGCAGAAAAACACCCCCAAAGCATGATGCTACCACCCCCATGCTTCACAGTAGGGATGGTGTTCTTGGGATGGTACTCATCATTCTTCTTCCTCCAAACACGGTTAATGGAATTATGACCAAAAAGTTATATTTTGGTCTCATCTGACCACATGACTTTCTCCCATGACTCCTCTGGATCATCCAAATGGTCATTGGCAAACTTAAGACGGGCCTTGACATGTGCTGGTTTAAGCAGGGGAACCTTCCGTGCCATGCATGATTTCAAACCATGACGTCTTAGTGTATTACCAACAGTAACCTTGGAAACGGTGGTCCCAGCTCTTTTCAGGTCATTGACCAGCTCCTCCCGTGTAGTCCTGGGCTGATTTCTCACCTTTCTTAGGATCATTGAGACCCCACGAGGTGAGATTTTGCATGGAGCCGCAGTCCAAGGGAGATTGACAGTCATGTTTAGCTTCTTCCATTTTCTAATGATTGCTCCAACAGTGGACCTTTTTTCACCAAGCTGCTTGGCAATTTCCCCGTAGCCATTTCCAGCCTTGTGGAGGTGTACAATTTTGTCTCTAGTGTCTTTGGACAGCTCTTTGGTCTTGGCCATGTTAGTAGTTGGATTCTTACTGATTGTATGGGGTGGACAGGTGTCTTTATGCAGCTAATGACCTCAAACAGGTGCATCTAATTTAGGATAATAAATGGAGTGGAGGTGGACATTTTAAAGGCAGACTAACAGGTCTTTGAGGGTCAGAATTCTAGCTGATAGACAGGTGTTCAAATACTTCTTTGCAGCTGTATCATACAAATAAATAGTTAAAAAATCATAAATTGCGATTTCTGGATTTTTTTTTTTTGATTCTGTCTCTCACAGTGGACATGCACCTACGATGACAATTTCAGACCCCTCCATGATTTCCAAGTGGGAGAACTTGCAAAATAGCAGGGTGTTCAAATACTTATTTTCCACACTGTATATTTACTCACAGTTCTGAAGACTTGCTTAACATGAGTTGAAGACTTGGCTCATCATTGATTCAACGATCAGCGCTGTGCTGGGCTCATCCTAGCGTTGCTGTGTGACCCCGCCTCCACGTGATGTCACAAGCAACCGGACACATACTGAAGGACAGGTGCCAGGCGAGGTCTGAGCCTGGAGGAGGAGCTCAGAGTCTGCTCACTTTGCCTGCCCCTGACAGTGAGTCGAGTCCTTCACTATGCGGCGATGCTGGGCATCGCCCATTAGTGAGGTATCGGCTTGGCTGCTCGAGGCCAGTGGCGTCACTATGGTTGGTGGCTGCTTCGTTCCGCTCCGCTGAGGGACACTGATGTGGCGTGATCAAGGCAGTGGGTGGTGCCACTACCCACAGGTGTCACCGGGTGCGGCCCGCACCAACCTTGCAATCAGGGGCGTATCTAGAGCATTTGACACCTGAGACGCATCCTATATCTGGCACCCCCCAATTAAAGGTATCTCCTTAAGGCATCGGCATATTAGGACATTTTTGGACAATTTCATGCTCCCAATTTTGTTTCGAACAGTTCCAACATGACTGCACACCAGTGCACAAAGCAAGGTCCATAAAGACAGGGATGAGTGAGTTTGGGGTGGAGGAACTTGACTGGCCCAAATTGGGATTTTATTTGGTGGTAAATGGCAATGGATATCTCCTGGTGTTTGTTAAAAAAAAAAAAAAAAGGAAAACTGGCCCAAAATGGTAAAGAATGTTTAAATCTTTTTTATTTTATTTTTATTTGTTAAAACTTGTGTATTTCGAGCTGCTACCATAACCTACCACCAAAAAAACAACCCCAAATGAATTCCCCCTACTCTTGATTAACGCAAGAGATACCACATTTGTATGTTGTTTGTACACGTAGTACAGCCCAGAAACAATAGTGTGTTTGTTTTTTTTGTTTTTTTTTAATCCTGCCTAAAGCAGATACAAACCCAACCTTGATCTAGTACAGGCTCGTACAGGCACAAGGGCGTAAATTTACGTCCCCGCCTTCGTGCGGTTCGGGGGTCCCATCACGACCCCCTCCGCGGCGTGCGGGGGTCCCCCTGGCTCCGGGAGCGATCCGGGACGAGCGGGCGGATGTCAGTGTTTACCCGCCCCCCCCCGCGATCGCTCCCAGCCAATGCGCGCGCTCCCCCTTTGTGTCACTTCCTCCTCCTGTGTAAACACAGGAAGGGGGAAGTGATGTAATCTCCCATCGCAGCGGTATTTCCAACCGCTGCGATGGGAGAAACACCTCACAGTAAGTGTGCACCAACACTACACTGACATACACACACACTACACTGACATACACACACACAGGTATACTTAACCCCTTGCGATCTGCCCTCCCACCCCCCCTGTCACAGTGTCACTGAATGCAGTGATCTAATCACTGCATTTAGTGTCAGTGTGACAGGCAGTGTAAAATCAGTCAGTGTTAGTTTCAGGATAGCCCCCCCCCCACCCCCCCTAATAAAGTTTTAACCCCCTGATCACCGCCCTAGTTAACCCTTTCACTCCCTACTCGCGATTTTTTTTTTTTTTTTTACTAAAGACATGTGGCTAAATAAATTTTGGCTTAAATGTTTGACTAAAATTTAGTTTATTTGATTTTTTTTTTAACAAAAAGTAAAAAATAGTGTTTTTTTTCAAAAATGTCGCTCTATTTTTGTATATAGCGCAAAAAATAAAAATCGCAGAGGTGATCAAATACCACCAAAAGAAAGCTCTATTTGTGGGAAGAAAAGGACGCAAATTTTGTTTGGGAGCCACGTCGCACGACCGCGCAATTGTCTGTTAAAGCGACGCAGTGCCGAATCGCAAAAACACCTTGGGTCATTTACCAGCGTATTGGTCCGGGTCTTAAGTGGTTAAAAAAATAAAAAAGATTCAGTCAGAGACCAAAAACACGGGGGCGGGCTTCACAGTGACTGATCTTTGTGATAGCCAATTGAAGGCTATCGCAGCAATCGGGTGATCTGGAATTGGATGTTTCACAGAGAAGCCAATTTGGAGCAATTCAATGCAATCCTATTTGCATTTAAATGCATACCAGTGCTGTATTCAAATAAGATTGTACTATCTCTATATAAATCAAGTGAAAGTATGCATGTTTTATAAAATACGCGCCAATAATCAATAATACAAATATCCGCTACTTCAAATCCACCTCGGTTTTCTTTACTCTCTGAATAGAGAAATGGAGGCTCACCAGAATAGCATTTCTCCTTATAAATGACACAAACAATGCTTTCCCAGCCATGTGGTTACAAGGACATCCATATTCTTCCCTTCTACCAGAACTTGGACAATTATTTTAGATTTATGAGACTTTATTATCACTAATATTTGTATTATCTTATTGTATCCTGTTCATAAAACTTTATATAGATTGCATAGTTTTTTATTATATAGTGCTGGTATACATTTAAGCCTCATACACACGATCGGATTTCAAACAAACTTTTCCGTGGATTTTTGTTTGAAGGGCGTTGGCCGTGAACTTGGTATGCATACACACGGTAGGACTTTTACACACGGCAGGACTTTTCTGCAAACTTTAGTAAAATCATGTCGTTTTTCTGCTTTTTTCCGCCACCCTTTGGTCAACTTCTGCTTTTGTTGGTTGATTTTAGCATTGGTTCTGGGCATGTGTGTTTGTACTTCGGACAAAAGTCCGATGGATTTCTGTACACACAATAGAACTTTGCACCGTAGGACTTTTGTCGGTGAAAAGTTTGTCCGTTTTGCAGAGAAAACATTTGTCCAATGAAAACCGAAAAAGTTTGTCCTATGGAGTGTACACACAGTAGGATTTTTTTATGAACACTTGCCTAATTTTGAAGTTTCCCACTATTTTTTTTTTTTTTTTTTTTTTTTTTTTTTTTTTTTTAGTTTTCTGCAGCGTCAACAACTATTTTGGACGAAGAGCCGATTGTAAACAGAGGTCTGGCTGCTGCTTTACATCTTTGTCAGAACAAAGGTAAAAATGTGTGTATGTGTGCGCGATTCTCTATCTCATTTTATTTTTTGTGTAAAGCAAATAAATTTACAAATGTCTATTTTTCCTCACAGGTCTGCTGGAGACAACGGTACATAAAGTGGCACGTATCAAAGCCAGCAATAAACCCCTTCCATCGGCTGTATATTGTATAGAGGACAAAATGTATGTAATATTGTGACCTAAAGGTCGTCTTGCTTGAGAAATACTGACGCATTCAATATATTTAGAAATCGGAGGCTTCATTTTTAATGAAGCTGTCTGTAAATGCTAGTAGAAGTCAGTACATTGCATAGAAAAGTGTTTCCAACCACTTCTGTTTACTTGTCAAGTTCTCGTGCTTTCTTAAAGGATAAGTTCACCTTTTACAGAAAAATTTGTAAAGTGAACGTACACAGGATCGCCCCCGGTCCCGCTGACCTGGAGCGCGGCGATCGCCCACACTGACGCACCTTGTTGTCGCCTCACCAGTCCGGGGCTTGGAAATCCCGTTGGCTAAATCTCCAAAACATACCTTGTCAGGAGGTATGTTTAGGAGCATTCTAATTGGGTGGCGACAACTAATCGGAATTTGCGTAACCCATCCTGTCACCAATGCGCCGAGAGTAAGTCGCAGGGGATATCAAATCACCTGACTCGCAAAGCAGCAATATGAGCTGTCAGAATGAACACTTGCCAACTCCAGGTTAGCGGGACCGGAGGATGGGGACAGGGTCCAGTATAAGGTCACCTTGCCTATTTTTCTGTAAAGGTGAACTTACGCTTTAACCACTGGGACCCCCAAGGCCTTTTCTGGCACTTTTTGTGTACTTGTCAGTATTTGTCTACAGTATTTTGTCTACTAATCCAGTATTTTTTGCAAGAAATTGTCATGGAATCCCCAAATATATTTAGATCTCCAAAAAATAAATAGAAATTAAAGCAGAGACCCTGGAGAATAAATGGGTGGGTGTCAAATTATGTCATACAGTGTTTAATCGGAATGCAAAATTTCACAGAAAAAAACAGTACTGGGATGATGCCTGCAGCTTCAGGCATCATCCTGGTATCACGAAAAATATTGGACCTCCACACCTTGGTGACAAGTGTGTTGAGCCGCTGCTGTCAATGCTGTCCCCTCAAATGGACCAGCTAGAATGGAATGAAATGAATTGTGAACAGCGCCTGCTCCACCTTGTGCTATTGTATAGTGTCACGGCTGAAAGTTTTTTTTTTTCTCCCAAGTATTTTCTTGTGTTGGTCACCTTTTGCGGTTTAGGCAGTGAATTGACTTTCCTGCTGGGCGCTAACCTTGGAAAGAACATCCAGCATCTAAAACAGAAGTTATTCATAAAGTTGACTTCATTAGAATTATTAAAAAATATTAACATTTTAACAATCACTTGTAAATAGGGCAATAGATGACAAATATAGCAGGAGAGAAGAGTACAGAGGGTTTACACAAGAATTTAAGGAAAAGGACGGCTACAGGCCAGATGTGAAGATCGAGTATGTGGATGAAACGGGAAGGAAGCTCTGTCCGAAGGAGGTAAGCTTGACCCCCACGTTTCTTCTCGTCTTCAAACAGACACATTTTACAATTTCTGTACACTTTTTATTTTCTTTCACAGGCTTTTAGACAACTTTCTCATCGGTTCCATGGCAAAGGTTCAGGCAAAATGAAGACCGAGAGGCGCATGAAAAAATTGGATGAGGAAGCAGTAAGTCTTGGTGCAGTAATAAATGCATGTTTAAGTGCAATATTTTCTAAGCCCAGATTTTTTTTTGCTTCAGATGCTTTTAATAAGGAAGAACTAGAAATAACTGGGATTTAGAAATATATATAATTTGTAGCCTGGTATTGAAATCCAGGTTTGTTTATACCAGTGACCCACAAAGCTCCTTCTACTAAATTAACTTATTAAAGAATAAGTAGATGCTGACATGTTTGTGCACAGTCTGAGTGTGAGCAGCGTAGGGTTAAAAACCACTGTAAAGCGCCTGTGCTGAGGCGCATTGCCAGCGGTATAGCTGCGGTGTTGCATTGATTTCACACCGCTCTTTCACCGCTGCAAAGATGCGGCTAGGCAGGAAAAAAAATTACGATCCTACTAGCGCACCGCTCCAGTGTGAAAGCTTTTACACTGGAGACACAGCAGCAGCGGTTTAGGGTCGGTTTGCAGGCACTATTTTTAGCGCAATAGCGCCTGCAAACCGCTCCAGTGTGAAAGGGGTCTTTATGAGTTTTTTTTTTTTTCCTTACCAGCTTCTAAAGAAAATGAGCTCCAGTGATACTCCGCTTGGTACAGTGGCACTCCTTCAGGAAAAGCAGAAGGCTCAGAAGACCCCTTACATTGTCCTTAGTGGAAGTGGGAAGAGTATGACTGCGTGAGTAACAAAAATGACTAAATGTCAACATAACCTTGTTTATACCTAAATTTGTTACTGATATGAAAACTCTGATCTATGATGGCCTAATCTAATACATGCATACAATATTTATCAACTGTGAAATGTAGGTCCTCTGTCACAAATGGCACCTGTGGTGCCATGCATTCTCTGGTGGTTCCCAGTACTCTTCTGCTTGCACACTTGCTATTAGATTTTTTTTTTTTTTTGTTATATACTACATTTCGAAAAGGTTAGTTCTTCCACTGTGGATATTTGAGTTCTTGATATGACTCTCGATCTGCTTTAAATCTTCAGCATTTTTTTTTTTTTTTTTACATTAAAACGGAACTTCACCCAAAAGGGGAAGTTTCACTTGTTTGCTTCCTCCCCCCTCTCCACTGCCATAGTTTGCACTTTCTGGGGGGAGTAGGGAACAAGTACCTGGTTTTGCCAGGTACCTGCTCCCACTTCTGGACAGATCGCCTGGATCATCTGTGCGGAGGTTCAGACCCCCACCCCCGCACAGCCTTCTGGGGGACACAAAGTGCAACGCTGCTCGTGTGCGCGCACAGTAGGAAATTGTACGGTTTTCCTTACCCAAGTTGCTGGAGCCTACAACTGATGAGGACATTGTTGGATCCCTGGACAGGTAAGTGTCTTTATTTTTAAAGGTCAGCAGCTACAGTATTTGGCTGCAGACCTCAATTTTTTGGGGGGTGAGACACAAGCTCCTCCACAGCCAGCATAAAAACCTTGGTTTAGAGGATCGTATGACCTGGGTACACCTAGCATCCAATTGTTAGACCTGAGCACTCTCGCATTACCAAGGAAGTGGCATCTCTGATGTCCCATTGCCAATTTCTGTGCAGTTGTAGGGGAGCAAGTAGCTGCCAGGGAGCACACATAGGGGAGTGTATGTGGGCCTAAGGAAAATGTTGAGCTGCAGTGCAAGGGGTATGTTAAGAGAATATAGGGTAGCTGAGAGATTGGCTCCTCAATATACTGTATGCTTTCATTGTGCAGTCACAGGTCAGAGGCGACCTGAATGTGAAACTGCAGCAGATGAAAACCGGGTCCCCTCCCCTGCTAGGCAGGACTGGGCTAGGTTTCATAGCTGTGTATATTTTTTTAGAACTAGGTGAACTTATCCTTTTTAAGGGTTTTTTTTATAACCAAAAATTATAAATGCACATTTTTTTTTTTTTTGGAAGGAAATTATATATATATATTTTTTTGGTGCCTCTAAAGCAGGGATATGCAATTATTGGACCTCCCAGCTGTTGCAAAACTACAAGTCCTCTTGGACTGCCTCTTGGTGTCATGCTTGTAGCTGTCAGTCTTGCTATGAAGCATAGCAAGAATGACAGCCACAAGCATTACACTGAGGCAGAGGCATGATGGGACTTGTAGTTTTGCAACAGATGGAGGTCCAATAATTGCATATCCCTGCTCTAAAGCGTTGCACCAGGGATCAGCAAATCGCTGGTGCCGTGCAGGTCTACTGCAGATCTGTCAGTGTATGTTTCAATACAGCCTAACAGATACAATCTGAAAGGAGGAGAGAATGGACTACCACAGTGCCATGGTAGTTTATTTAAAACTACAATCCAACAGCCGCAAGGGCTGCCAGGCCTTGTCTTTTGAATGATTCGGGCGGGTGGAGCCCCCACTCTGCCATGTTTTTTTAAACTTGTGGCAGCTAGCTGGGGAGGAGGGAGATGATCCCTGCTAGCTGGGGGGTGGGGTGCAGTCCTTTCGTAACATGTTACACCCATATTCAGGGTGTAACTTGTTAGGAAAGGTGAACGTATCCTTTTTAAGCTAATAGAACAGATCCTATATATGTATTATGTGTGTATTTGGCTTTTTGGAAATATCTTTGATTTTATTTTCCTTTTTTTTTTTTTTTTTTTTTTTAGGAACACGCTTATAAAATAAGTGTTTTGTCCAGAATTTTCAGAAGGAACTGGCAACATTCATCTTCTGTGCGCAGTGAACATGAACATATTTTTGCCGCTTTCTATTTATCTACAAGTCGTCACAAAATTTGTGCGGACAGAAGCCAAAATCTGAAAGTGGATGTCATGAAATAAAACTTGTTTCACCAACTTTTTCAATTGGTCTTTCCAACATTTATTGGCAAATTTTCCTTGTACCCATCCATTTGTAGCCGACAGGTGACTCTGGCCAACAGATTATTTTGTACCATTTTTTTTTTTTTTTTTAAACTGAAAAACCTATCAAGACAACTTTTATGTGAATCGATATTCCAATATCGCAGAATGTAATCTAGGAGGATATCTGTATAATTTTTCGCTACACCTGGCAATGTTATACCCTTGGATTAATGCATACAGTACTCTGTATAAAATGTATTTTAAATAAAATTTAAAAAGAAAGGACAAATAGGACTGATGCACTGGTTTGCAACACGGAAACTAGTGGTTTTACTTTGTAATTTATTTATAGGATTTGAGTAGATAGAAGCAGGTATACTGGAATCCAGGAATGCTCCAAGTTCTCTACCTGATTACCTATTGGATCTGTAATAAAACTTTAAAAACTATATCGGATTTTTTTATTTAATTTTTCCCGTTTTTAAATGCTTCAAAAGTGGTATGTCAGGCAGTGGTGTATCTTTTTCCTAATTTTTATGTTGTGATTCAAGATCTTGATTACTCACGCATATACTGCTGGCCAGAATCTCTCCTGATCCAGCAATTCATTTCCATACACAAAATGACACAAGAAAAGGTCCATTCAATGTGTTTGTTTTTTTTTGTTTTTTTTATGGTCGAACCCATTTTATTTCAGAAGACCAAATGTTTTATAAAGCAGTGTGTACAAAACTAAATGCTGGAAAACATGGGGTTGATTTTTACTAAAACTGAAGAGTTTGAAACCTGGTGCAGCTGTGCTTGGTAGTCGGCTTCTAACTTCAGTTTGTTAAAATTAAACTTGGACAAAAAACTGGAGGCTGTTTCCATGCAGAGATGCAGCAGATTGTGCACTTTCCAGTTTTATCAAATCAACCACAATGTTGCATGAAGTGGGTGAAAAGAGCTACTTTTGGCAGTACTTTCAATACTGTATATCTCTTTAGAGATTCTATTGGTGCAGAACCATCACACCAATGAGAAAAGGAACTGTAAAGCAGAAAATAAAATGAGTCTAACATTATTAACCCCTTCCATACAGGGCATTTTCACCCCCTTCCTGCCCAGACCAATTTTTAGTTTTCAGCGCTGTTGCACTTTGCATGACAATTGCGTGGTCATGCAACACTATACCCAAACAAAATCTTTTTATATATATTTTTAATGTTGTAATCCACTTGTGTACTGAGGCGGCACTGATGAGGATGCACTAATATGCAGCACTGATAGGTGGCACTGAAATTCACAACTGACTGACGTTACTGTGCATGAGTGTCACTGGGCACAGACTTGCATCACTCCGGGGGCTGCACTGATTCGTACCCTGATTACCTGTACAGGTCTACCTTGCACGGAGATGCTTTGTTGGTGTGAGGAGAGACGATAAATGTTCACTTGTGTTTAGCTGTGATTGTACACAGCCGATCACATGGGTAAAGAGCCACGTCATCGGCTCTTTAATGAGATCGGGGTTGTCCCATGTCTTGGGGACATGGTGGGTGTGCAAGAGTGGTGACACTGAGGCAACTCTGTATACAGTGGGCGGGAGGAGGTTAACTGCTTAAGGACCACGGCACGCAGATATACATCTGCTAAATGGCGCGGCTGGGCACAAGGGCGGGCGTACATGTATGTCCCCTTTTAAGAACCCAGCTCGCTCCCGGTCCTAAGCTCTCTGACTGTCTTTGCGGGAACCGCGGACCTGATCGCCGCCAGTGTCCTGTGATCGGGTCACAAAGGAAGAACATGGAGAGGCAAGTGTAAACAAACCTTTCCTAGTGAGACTGACACTGATTGTCTGTTCCCTGTCATATGGAACGACGTTCAGTGACTCCACGCCCCCCACAATAAAACACAAATCGGGGCACACTTAACCCTCTACAGCGCCACCTACAGTTTAACCCTGTTGCTGCCAGTGTCATTTTTACAGTAACCAGTGCATTTTTATAGCACTGTTCGCTGTATAAATGACAATGGTCCCAACATAGTGTCCGATGTGTCTGCCATATTGTCGCAGTCACGATAAAAATTGCTGATCGCCACCGTTACTGGTAAAAAAATAAAAATGCAATAACACTATCCCCTATTTGGTAGATGCTATAACTTTTGTGTAAACCAATCAAAAGTGGGCAGGTCTTTAAGCTGCATGGTGGTCCGGGGGTTAAGTGGTTAAACGGAGTGTAGGGGGGGGGGGGGGGGTGTAAAAAAAAAAACACTTAAGATTTTGACTGCTTATTGCCTTGGACTATCTAGCAATTTATGGATCTGTACTTGAGTGCAGGGATTTGCAATTAGTGAACCTCCAGCTGTCGCAAAACTATAATTCCCATGAGGCATAGCAAGACTGACATCCACAAGCATGACACCCAGAGGCATGATGGGACTTGTAGTTTTATAACAGCTGGAGGTCCGCTAATTGCATATCCCTGCTCTAGAGCTACTTTGGGAACTACAACCACACTCCACTGTGTGGCTCCAGCCTCTAAGGTTTGCTTTAAGGGCATGATCCTGTGTTAGGCACTCGCAATGGCACAAAATGCAGCGTGTTGTTGGCTGCAGGGTGCTATACATTCCCAAGCCTGTGGTCCATTTCTATGTAATGCCCACCATGACAGGGCAAAGTCTGGACCTGGATTTTACCCATTTAACATCTTCAGTACAGAGCACCTTTACCCCCTTCCTGATCAGGCCAGATTTCAGTGCTACATATTAAGTCAGGTTGAAGAAAAGACACACATCCATCTAGTTCAACTATAAAAATAAATATACAATGCCCTATAAACGATTACATGCCCACAGTTGATCCAGAGGAAGGTGAAAAACCCCAGCAAAACATGATCCAATTTTGCTACAGCAGGGGAAAAGGTTCCTTCCCGAGAGGCAATCGGCTTTTTCCTGGCTCAACTTTACCTATAAAATGTTAGTACCCAATTATATTACGTACGTTTTAGGAAAGCATCCAGGCCTGCCTTTAAAGCAATTTACTGAGCTGGCCAGAACCACCTCTGGAGGGAGTCTGTTCCACATTTTTATAGCGCTTACTGTGAGGAAACCTTTCTGTATTTGGACATGAAATCTTTTCATCTAGGCGTAGAGAGTGCCCCCCCCCCCTGTACTCTGTAATGATCGTAAAGTCAATAACTGAACACCAAGTTCGCTATATGGACCTGTTACTTTGACTGACGATGGCGCAGTCATGCAACACTGTACCCAAACAAATTTTTTTGCACACAGCTAGAAATTTATTTTGGTGGTATATAATCACCACTGTTTTTTTTTTTTTTTCCGTGGTTTAATAACTGAAAAAAAATAAATTATAAACATGTACATCAAGGTCCCATGCCTCCTTTAGTATGATGAACTTCCAGATCTAAGGACCGCCGACATCCTCCTTTATATGGTGGGTGCAAGGTAGTTAACCACTTGCATACTGGGCACTTACACCCCCCTCCTGCCCAGGTAAAATTTCAGCTTCCGGCACTGCGTCGCTTTAACTGACAATTGCGCGGTCGTGCGACGTGGCTCCCAAACAAAATTTACGTCCTTTTTTCCCCCACAAGTAGAGCTTTCTTTTGGTGGTATTTGATCGCCTGTGCGATTTTTATTTTTTGCGCTATAAACAAAGAGCGACAATTTTAAAGAAAAATACAATATTTTTTACTTGTTGCTATAATAAATATCCCAATTAAAAAAAAAACACATTTTTTTTTCTCAGCTTAGGGCGATACGTATTCTTCTACATATTTTTGGTAAAAAAAATCGCAGTAAGCGACTGGTTTGCGCAAAAGTTATAGCGCTTACAAAATAGGGGAGATAATTATTATTTTTTATTATTTTATTTTTTTTACTAGAAATGGCGGCGATCAGCGATTTTTATTGGTACTGCGACGTTATGGCGGACACATCGGACACTTTTGACACATTTTTGGCGCCATTCACATTTATTCTGCGATCAGTGCTATAAATATGCACTAATTACAGTATAAATGTGACTGGCATTGAAGGGGTTAACACTAGGGGGTGAGGAAGGGGTTAAATGTGTATGCTAGGTGTGTTCTAACTGTGGGGGGAGGAGGGGGGTGACCGATCTGTGTGCCTATGTAGGAAGGAACACAGATCGGGCTCCTCCCCTCCAGAGACAGGACATTGTCTGTGTGTGAGCTGGCAATGAGAGATGATCTATGAGAGATCATCTCTCATTCGCCCACAGATCGCATCGCAAACGGCCGCTCTGATTGGCCGTTTGCCGCGATCTGTGATTGGCCGTGTCCAAGGGACACGGACAACACAGGGCTTCCCCGCAGCGCACGCTGGGAACGCCAGAATGACATGCCGTCAAATGACGGCATGTTGGCTATTCAGGCCCGCGCTGTTGCCGTCATCCGACGGTAGCGCGGGCCTCAAGTGGTTAAAGTTATTGGGTGCTAGACCCTTCTTCAATGCAAAAGAGTTAATTTCTCTTAAATGTTTTTGAGGGAGAGAGGGTTAGGGAGCCAGGACACCCTTTACGGTAGTTGAAAGCTCAATTGGCAGACTCAGACTTTAACAGGAGGACAGCCATGCAGGGAAAGACATCCAGCAAGATTCCACATCGGCATCTGTAGGAATGTTGTCTCCCATAGCAACATTCTTTATGTTGCAATCACTCCTTGTAGTTCTTCATTCCACTGAGCTCAGTCTCTCACTAGACTATATGATTCACTGCCAATGAATCCCTTGAGCTCTTCCAATCTTCATGGTTGTATCTTCCTCACGCGTCTCTGTTGGGTCCCTAGATTGACACTCATGGTGCCTCACCCCCACTGGCCAGCTCGGTCCCTGACTTGACACACAAGGCTGCTCTGCAAGCGTCACCTCCACTAGCGGCTGGGTCCCTGGCTTGATACCCACTGAAGTTTGCAGATTCTTCACTTTCTCCAGGTTGGTGAGAATGCTGCTCTGGTACTTGCTTCAGTTAATCATTGTGGTCCCTGGTAACAATAAGGTTGATGGTTCCTTAGTGGCGACATCTTTTGGATATGCCCTCAGACAGCCTAGCTGCCTGGGCATTACAACACCCGTCCACCCAGACAGATGTGCAGGTGGCACAGAACACCAATCACCTGACTCTACCCAAATGTATAGGTTCTCCTAGCAGGCCAAGGGATTCAAGAAACCCCTGTCCATTGTCTGAGATACCCCAATCTAACCCTGCAATGCCCTTCTTGTTTCTAATACCACCAGATACCCAGCCACCTAGTGGTAGAAAAGAAAAGTGCAACAAGGCCAAACTTAGAGATTAATTGATTTCTCCCTAACAATTAGCCTGGCAAGTACATTTTTGAGGAGCAACCCTCCCTAAACTCGAAGGTGCTACACACATTTGCTGACAGACTCCATGGCAGAATATGTATAAGTTAACCCCGCCTTCTCTCCACTCCTATATGGCCATGCTCCTTTGTTGTTGTCCTAAGGACCAGAATGGTTAAAGTCTTACCTTGGACAAAGTGTCCATGGTTGAACCGCCTGGTTGTTTGGCAAGCTGTTGATCTCCAGTAGTCCCCAGCTATTAGCAGGGTGGGGGAAGAGCTTAAAGGGGAGGTTCTCCTAAAAAGAAACTTTTAACATTGCATGTCTCTTCTTAATTACATGTAGAATCGGCTGGTAGTTTCAAAAAAAAAACGTCCATACATACCATTTTCGGCATGTAGTCTCACCGCCGCTTCCGGGTATGATGTTTGGGGACAGGCATCCGATCGACGCATACAGCGCGTCACGAGATACCGAACGTTGGTGCGGCTCTATACGGCGCATGCGCACCAACGTTCGGCTTCTTTCGGCATCTCGTGACGCGCTGTATGCGTCGATCGGATGCCTGTCAATCAAGTAGGCATGCCCTACCCCGACCGCCAGACCCGGAAGCGACGGTGAGACTACATGCCGAAAATGGTATGTATGGACGTTTTTTTTTTAAACTACCAGCCGATTCTACATGTAATTAAGAAGAGACAGGCAATGTTAAAAGTTTCTTTTTAGGGGAACCTCCCCTTTAAGCCTGGCCATTGGCAGGCAAAGCGATAGTAAAGCCTAAGCGCCTAGCCATTAGCAGGTGGCCATAAACACCCTGGACCTGTGCAGCAGCATCTTCTGTATCCACATCCAGGTGTGGTTGTGGGGGATGCCATGCCCAGTAATGTATAATTTTATATTGCATATTCCATGGCAGTGGTTTTTGTGTGTTTTTCTTCCCTGACTCTAGTGCAGTGATGGTCACCCTCGGCACCCCAGATGTTTTGGAACTACATTTCCCATGATGCTCTTGCACTCTGCAGTGTAGTAGAGCATCATGGGAAATGTAGTTCCAAAACATCTGGGGTGCCAAGGTTTGCCATCACTGCTCTAGTGTCTTCCAGCCTTTTATATTCCAAGCCATCGCTCTCTTTTCAGGCCCAGCATCCCTCAGTTACTCTTGCTAAGGGACTCTGCATGCACACTGTGGCATCATTACAATGGAGAAATTCGATCAGCAGTCTGTACTGTTGCTATTGGGATTCCTGGATGGGCAGTTTGCAGCAGTTTCCCTAAATGCTATGTGCAATCATTACCAGTATATGCTCTTCATTAAAGCGGATGGCCCATTAAAACAAATTTTTAAAAGCCAGCAGCTACAAATACTGCAGCTGCTGACTTTTAAAAATAGGACACTTACCTGTCCTGGAGTCCAGCGGCATCCGCAGCAGAGGATGAGTGTTCGCTCGTCTCTCTGCTGCTCCCCCCTCCATCCACGGTGAGGGAACCAGGAAGTGAAGCGCTGCGGCTTCACTGCCCGGTTTCCCTACGGCGCATGCGCGAGTCGTGCTGCGGCCGCCAATTGGCTCCCGCTGTGTGCTGGGAGCCGAGAGTTCCCAGCACACAACGGGAAAAACCCGACTTTTGCTCGAGGCTGCGGGCCGGAAGTGGGTGAAGATCTGCACCCCCCTCCCCCCTGAAAGGTGTCAAATGTGACGCCGGAGGGGGGGAGGGTTCCGATCAGCGGATCTTCACTTTAGGGTGGAGATCCGCTTTAACATCCTTGAGTGCTGCCTGTGTGTTTGATCCAGCTATGGTTCTACCACTGGTGCAGTTTGGCTGTCTGTGCAGTTTCGCACCATGCATGGATCACTGCCCCCCTTGTGTAGCAGGTATGAGAGGGTGTGTTTAATTCTTTTCTTTCCTCACATGCCTTTTGAGTTTTTAACCCTTTCCTTTTGACCCTATTTTGGTTTTTGGGAGTCCTCCTCGGTCAGATAGACAACACAAAGCATGAGATATTAAAGAACTCAGGTCACAATATCAACATTCTTCTTCCAGATTTAGTTGTCGTAAGTAACCGTCAAGGTCCAGCCTTCATAACAGAAGCTCCGAATCCTTCTCTAGGCACCACACCCACCACCATTTCAGCTGCTCCAAGAAAGGAGTCTGCTGGGGATGAGGGTCCCAGAGGGCAAGTCTCTGTATGAACCATGCTATGCCTGGGCGGTGGGCGAAATGTCATGTATTCAACATTTTAGCTCCCCCTTCATAAGTACTCTGTGTCCTTATGTCATAATGTTTGATTTAATTCAGGTACTTCTTGTATCCAAATGTACAGTTAGTGATAATTTCCAATCACTTGTGTGCATGGTGGTTTTATCATGATGTTATATTAGGGTTGTCCCGATATCACTTTTTTAGGACCGAGTACAAGTACCAATACTTTTTTTTCAAGTACTTGCCGATACTGAATACCGATACTTTTTTTTTTAAACGTGTCCCCAAATGCAGCCATGTCCCCCCCACCTATATGCCGTCGCCGCCTAGTTAATCAGCTGTAGTGTGCCGCGCTGCGTATACACTCCCCCTTGCTCGGGATTGGACAGATCACCCGTCCAATCCCGAGCAAGGGGGATTGTCTATACATGGTGGGGAACACTACAGCTATTCAAATGAAAGCTGTAATGTTCCCCGCACGCTGATTAACTAGGCGTCGGCGGCAGGGGGATGTATCGGATCTGGCATCCGGGAAATTTGCGGGAGTACAAGTACTCCCGCAAATGCTCAGTATCGGTCCCGATACCGATACTGGTATCGGGACAACCCTAGTTAATATACCTGCTATTCACACTGGGTGCCAGGACATAGGCACCACTACATGCGAGTTGATTAAAAAAAAAAATTATTCCAAGTTTAAAATCATAGTAAACGGTACTGCACAATTAAGTTTTTCTTGTCATATCTATCTGCCTGAGGAACATTTATCCCAGACAATGCCAGTCTAGAGGACAGCTACAAGAGTTGCCCTATAAGTGCGTTTGACCATACTAGTAGTGATAGATGTAAACTAACCTTTCAGAGTAGACCATCTATGTGGTGGCACCGTGTCTGAGCACTTAAGTACAGAACTCTCCATCAATTTCTGAGCATGAGTACTTTTGTACTATTTTGGGACTTTGAAATTGTTCTAGTTTTGTATGTTTGAGCACGAGCACTTTAATTGGAGATTTATAATAGTTTTAGCGTCCTTTTGTTAGGTCGCCATAACACAATGTGGTTTGTATATAATACAGGAAACAGCGCGGTTTTCTCATTTTTCAGTTTTCATTTGTAGATGGCTTACTACTCCCATTCCCCTCTTACTGGCTACTCCTGAGCTGTCATAATTAAAGCGTTTCCCTTTTTTCTGGGCAGATTTGCCCGATAAGGGGGGCAGGACCTCAAACGCATTGCTGCCCACCCCCTCCCATTCATCCCAGGTCTCTGCCAGCAGTGATGTGAAGGCTTGAGCCACTGCCACCATTCCACCCTTGCTGCAGGTCCCTGCCTGTGCTCTACAGCCATTGTCCAGTCCATCCTGACAACGGCAGCCGTTTCCAAGTTTTACAAGTGTGTTCTTGATTAACCGCTTGCCGACCAGCCGCCGCAGTAATACGGCGGCAGGTCGGCACTGGTGCGCGAGAGCCCGTAGCTCTACGTCGCCACCTTCGACGGCCACTAGGGGGCGCGGGGGCACGTGCGCGCCGCCGGCGCCCCGCGCGCTCGCCCCCGAGTCCCGTGCATGTGCCCCAGCGGGCACGATCGCCGCCGGGCACACGCGATCGCTCGTTACAGAGCGGGGAATGGGAGCTGTGTGTGTAAAAACACAGCGCTCGTTCCTGTCAGCGGGGGAAACGCTGATTTTCTGTTCATACAATGTATGAACGGAAGATCAGTGATTCCCCCTAGTAAGTCCACCCCCCCATACAGTTAGAACACAAATAGGAACACACTTAACCCCTTCACTGCCAATGGCATTTTTATAGTAATCCAATGCATTTTTATAGCATTGATCGCTAAAAAAATGCCAATGGTCCCAAAAATGTGTCAAAAGTGTCCGAAGTGTCCGCCATAAGGTCGCAGTACTGAAAAAAAACGCTGATCGCCGCCATTACTAGTAAAAAAAAAATAATAATAAAAATGCCATAAAACTACCCCCTATTTTGTAAAGGCTATAACTTTTGCGCAAACCAATCAATAAACGCTAATTGCGATTTTTTTTTACGAAAAATTTGTAGAAGAATACGTATCGGCCTAAACTGAGGAAATATATATATATATATATATATTTTTGGGGGATATTTATTACAGAAAAAAGTAAAAAATACTGCATTTTTTTCAAAATAGTCGCTCTGTTTTTGTTTATAGCGCAAAAAATAAAAACCGCAGAGATGATCAAATACCACCAAAAGAAAGCTCTATTTGTGGGAAAAAAGGATGCCAATTTTGTTTGGGAGCCACATCGCATGACCGCGCAATTGTCAGTTAAAGCGACGCAGTGCCGAATCGCAAAAAGTGCTCTGGTCTTTGGACAGCAATATGGTCCGGGGCTGAAGTGGTTAAACAATGTTTTTATCCATGCCGATCTGGGGCCCTGCCCCATTTTTTCCTTTATGTCCACAGGGGATTCCTGATTCTTTGAAGAGCTGCCAGTGACTATGCAATCCTCAACATCCCCATTTAGCCGATTTCTCATCTACATTTGGACTTTTAAATTTTGGCATGTTGCATGGAGCGGAATAGCTGGTCTTTGATCAAGCCTGATGTAATGACGCAACCCAAAAGCAGCAGTTTTCCAATATACACCATAGTTTGTAGACCAAATAACACACCAATTTGGTAAAAATAACCCAAAGAGTAGCAGAATACATTTTTGCCTAAATATACGAAGTAAGATTTGTTTGTGTTTATATATTTCAAAATTGGTGGTATTTTTCATTTATATGGCAAATAATTTTAAGAAAATTGTGATTAAATACCACCAAAAAGAAGCTCTATTTCTGTGGGGGGGAAAAAAAAAAAAAAAAAAAGATATATACCTTTCATTGATGTACAATGTTACATGACCCAGCAATTAAAGTAGCACAGTGCTGAATAGCAAAATATGCCCTGGCCATAAAGGGGGTAAAACCTTTTGGAGGTCAAGTGGTCAAAGCCATTGTAAACCAACATGTAAACAAATAATGCATTCTGTATGCAGGCCAACTTATTGACATAATAGTTGTCAACAATTTTTTATTATTGATTAGTTAATTCAGCCCTACAATAAACTTCTATTTCTGAAAGCATTCTTAATTTACAGCCATTTTTCATGCCTGCCTTAAACTTTTGTACAGCAATGTATGTTATATAAAGCCCAGTGTACAGAATGCAGTGTTCAGGCGGATGAAACATACAACACAGGGTCTATCCTGCAGAATCTAGGAGTGTAAATCACACAGAGTACAGGGTTTAGGAGTGCATACTGTATGTGTTTAAACAAAAAAAACATTACTGATTGAGGGAAATTAAAATAAAATGTGCAGGTCTCCTTTAATACGGGGCATTTTCTCAAATATTTTTCTTTATGTAAGCTCACCAAGTACAATTGCATATTTCAGGTTTTATTAATAAAGCAAATATACAATTTTTTTTTCTTAGTCATGTGCAGATGAGAAGTCACAAGCCCAATTTAATTTATTGCATAACATACATACAAATTACACTATTCTTAATGTTCTAGACAGGTGGGGTCCTAAACTTTTTCACCATTGAGCAACATTCTAATACAGCAAGTGATATGACGTTTAAACAGTACTAGTACAAGTTCTAGTGGCCAAGTTCTACAATTGGAAGAAATAGAAAACCTGTTCTCCAGTAAGACTTGGAAAGAGTAGTTAGATCTTTGTACACCGCTTTCCTGTAAGTGTCCTTTTACTTTGCCAGGGGATATCATACACTACGAAAACACACTCAAGTTTCTGCAAAAAGAACAGGAAATAAAATAAATGAATATAGTTAAAAATTTGTATAATACAGTTGTTGACTGCAATGACATAATGCAGTTGCATTTATTTCTTTAAAATCTAGCGAGGAATTTAACAAAATTGAGCAACCAGAATTTGGAGCAGACATATGCATATGGCCATCACAAAGTGGAAGAGAAGGCGCTAGTGAGATATTCACCAGTGTGAATAATGCCTGACACCTGGGACACACTCACTTGAGAGGATCCCAATGTAGGATAAAATAATTAGACACTTGATTAATAGGAAATAAACATAGCATCACATGCAAAAATAAACTAAAGTGTAAAGTCTGTGCATATTAAGTTAGAGCAGTAATTGCAGACACTAGAAATATCATATGCAAAAAAACTTATGTAAAGTCCATGCATAATAAATTGTGCAATATTGCAGCCACTAGTAATTAATATGGAGTAAGTTGCAGATAACAGTTCTTAAAGGAAATCCCTTAATGGGATATTTCAGTTGATGTTGATACAGATGTTCCAAGTGCTAGTACAGCCTCCACGTGCTAGTACAGCCTCCACCATCTAGTAACCTTCACCCGAAGTGCTCTTAATATGGTATGTGCTTACCAGATTGTGTGGACCACTTTAATTAAAAAGTGGGTCTGTTGCACTTGACAGGTTACAGTGCCTGTACACTAACATCTGACGCTGGAACTGGCACGATGTTGCAGCAGTGATATCCCAAGGGTTAAACCGCAAAAAGAAAGGGAGCTAATAGTGTAAAACCTTTTATTTAAAAAAGGTACATAAAAACAAGCTGATTAGCCCCTTACTTGTATGGGTGCCTGCCTGGCACTAGGACTGCATGCGTAACACCTGGGAGCGGTCTCTCGGCGGGCTGTGTGCCGTGGTTGAGGTGTCCTGGATGGATCATCCGCTAATGGATCCGCTCCCATAGGGGCCCATTACAAGTCCGTTAACGGACTTGTAATTAGCGGACCATTCGTCCGCTAGTGTGAAAGGGCCCTAAATTTTCAAAGCTTAATTGAACAAGCTGAAGATGAAAGCTGGATTGGTTGCCATGAACAGCTGCTATAGTTTTGATACATGTTCCCCAAATTGTTATAAGCTTACCATTTCAGAGCTGTCAAAACATCAGCAGATACTGTCAAGTGGTAGTTAAAGTCCCCTCTCAGTGTAAGCATTCCCCTACCAAGAATGCTCATGTGTTCTGGCATGAAATTAAGAAATCTGACCCCACACCTTTCCATTTCCTAACCTAGAGTCCGTGAATATGTCCCTCACAGTGCATGACATACAATGAGCTTGTGATGGAGGTGTGGGTGGGACAGAACACAGGCAGTGAGCAGGAGTGATCACAAGGCTCTTTATTGAAAGATCAAGGCTGGTAGAGAGTGGGCAAGGATTACAGATCAGTGTACACTGGCATGGAATTTGTTAAAGAGGAGTTCCACCCTAAATTTTTACTTTTTTTTTAATCCACTCCCCTCCCCCTTACATGCCACATTTGGCATGTCATTTTTTTGGGGGGGGAGTGGGGGCTTCAGTAGGAGTGGGACTTCCTGTCCCACTTCCTGCTTCCGCCGAGGGGCTGGTTAGGCGATTAAGCCTTAATCGCCTACACCAGCCCCTCCCTGTAGGCGATCACATGGGACACTGACAGGTCCCATGCAATCGCCTCTCCAATCAGCAGCGAGCCGCGCGCGCATGCGCAGTGGGTGCCCGGCCTTGAAGCCAAAGGCTGTCACGGCTGGGTGCCCACAGTCGGGATGGAGACGCCGGCTGGGGGGGGGGGAGAGGAGCGGAGCCCCGGTCGGCGCGTCGCTGGAACGCAGGAGCAGGTAAGTGAGTGTTTATTAAAAGCCAGCAGCTACACTTTTTGTAGCTGCTGACTTTTAATAAACACAATTTTGGGCTGGAACACCCCTTTAAGTCCACAACACAGGGCAGTAGTCCGGACACACAAGGATAGGTAGTGATACGGTAGACACAGGTTGAGCTTGTAGCACAGCCAGCATTGAGCCCTAGAGGCACAGGGAAACAATTTGTTACAGTAGGGACTTAGTCAAGAGTCACAGGGCAACAATTCAGGCATCAGCAGTGCAGAAAGCAAACCACAACCCATCTTTCTTAGCAGTTCCATGCATCTTCTAACCAAGGGATCTACAAACTACAGCCCTCGAGCTGTTGCAGAGCTACATGTCCCATGAAGCATTGTAAAACTGACATTCACAGACATGACTAGGCATGATGGGAATTGTAGTTCCTGAACTAGAGGGTCATTAATGGTTAAACAGCATGCAATCCATAATATAGAATGAACAGATCTAATGCGTCTCCCATGCTCAGTACTGCAGAGATGTGTCTGTCCGGGACTGCCATCTTTCAGCCAAATATTTTTCTAGTGGTTCGAATTGAGGAGTAGCCCTTTAAAGAACTGTGGAGAGGTCCCATACAGGGACTCAGCTGGGCTTTGTGGGCGTAGATCTTAAAACAAGAAGGAATATTTGTATTGGTGGGTCTTCTGCCAGTCTAATGTTCAGGAAGGAAGATAAAGCTGCCACATTGACGTTGAGTATAATGGGAGATTTTTGTCAGCCCCTTCCTGTGGGAAGTCTAAAATTGCAAGGATAATTCCTCTGTCCAGGCTTCCTTTGATTTTGTTCCATGAGACGAACTTGTTACTCTCTTTTTCATAAATCGCTCTGGTGACCTTTTCTGCTGGCCAAAATGGTGTTGCTAACTCCAACAGCCCCCTTCCTCTAACTTCACCCTTAGTAACCAGGCCAAAAGCTTCATGACCTTGCAATTTGGGTGGGTGATTGGTCCTTGGGAAAGGAGATCTGGTACATCTGGCAGTGTTAAATGTGGTTGGACACTTCAAGGTTTTTCAGGTAGCTAACTATTTTTTTCCTGCATTGTATGCATTTGGGAGGGTCTACTGATCTGATCTGTAAAATCTGTTATCTGTCAAAAAATGCTAAAACTGCAAACTTGCATAAATGCAGCATGTAAACATGGCAAAACAGACGTTTTTTAATCATCGGTTACTAGCTGTCAAGTTCCAGCATTCAGAAGAGGTTTTCAAATTTCCTGTGTACATAAGACCTTAGACATTTTAAATGGCTTAAATCTTACAAGAATAATTTTCCTTACAAAAACAAATTGTCAGTGTTTTTTTTGACAAGCATTTATTATTATTTAAACCTGCAGTGTTATAATGTATATTAGAAAGGAAGCAATGGAAACAAGTCACCTTAAGCTTTGAGCCGGTTAGCAATGGACAAGGTTTATCAGTGTAGCCTTTACTCTTCTTGCATGCTGTTTTTCCCATCACCAGGGTCAGTTTATAGTTCATCCCAGAAACGACCTAAACAAGTAGAATATAATAAAATGAGAATCAAGTATTACTGGGGTATTCCATACTTCAAGACATAAAAATCAAGTCCACACAAAGTGACCCCAAGGCTAGGTTCACACTACCGCAAACTCTACCGCCTCTCTGAAAGACAATCCGCAGTGAACTGGGGTAAAGCAGCGGCTTACAGGAGTTTAGGACATAAAGAGAACAAAGATCTATTTGTGCTGCCAAAAAAATGTCTTTAAAATAACAAACATGTTATACTTACCTCCACTGTGCAGTTCATTTTGCACAGAGTGGCCCGATCCACGTCTTCTGGGGTCCCTCAGCAGCTGTCTCTGGTCCTCCCCGCAAGTACTGACTACAGTCATGCGAGAGAGCTAGCATGGTGGTCACTAATTGCGGGCGCACTCCCGCCATACGAGCGGCCATAGCCCCGCCCCTCGGCACGCCGCATCAATGGATGTGATTGACAGCAGCATCAGCCAATACATCCGCTCTAGCCAGCCAATCAGCGGCCAGGCTGAAGAGGATCTTGGGACCGAGTGCGGGATTTTCGACGGGTCAGGTAAGTAAAACGGGGGCGGTAGACACTGAAGTTTTTTCACATTAATGCATAGATTGTCATATGATGTCCTGTACTTTGCGGGGGGATATCTGAATGATGCCTGCACCTAGAGGTTTCCGCTGCTTGATCGTTCTTACAGGCGGCGGGAGGGGACATCCCCCCCCCCCTCCCGCTGCTATCCGGTGCTTCTCCGTGCTCTCCCGTCCCATCAGGGCCCCGGAGAGATGATTGCCGTCCACCGAATGTGCAGCATAGAGATGACTGGTGACCAGATGGTCACCAGTCATCTATATGACCGTCGGAGGCCGGGCGCGATGTGATGACGTCACGCCCGGGTACCCGTAAGTAAACAAACTGCAATTGCGGCTAGTTTGAATGAGATCTGTGAAAAAAAAATTCATGATCTCATTCTTTCCAGCCTGGAGGAGAGATGTGGGGTCTTATTGACCCCGCATCTCTCCTTAAAGGAGGACCTGTCACACACTATTCTTATTACAAGGGATGTTTACATTCCTTGTAATAAGAAAAAAGTAAAAACATAAATAATTAAAAACGCCCCTGTCCCAGTAGCTCGCGCTCAGAAGCGTATGCACGCGCAAGTCCCGCCCACGTACGTAAACGTCGTTCAAACCACACATGTGAGGTGTGGCCATGTGTGTTAGAGCGTGTGCAACAATTCTAGCACTAGACCTTCTCTGTAACTCTAAACTGGTAACCTGTAAACATTTTAAAGCGTCACCTGTGGAAATTTTTAAGTAACAAAGTTTGGCGCCATTCCATGAGTGTACGCAATTTTAAAGCATGACATGTTAGGTATCTATTTACTCGGCGTAACATCTTTCATATTTTACCAATAAATTGGGCTAGCTTTACTGTATTGGTATTTTTTAATTTATAAAAAAAAAAAAAAAGGCATTTGAAAATGTATTGCGCAAATACGGTGCAAGATAAAAAGTTGCAATGACCACCATTGTATTCCCTGGGGTGTCTGCTAAAAAAAACATATGTAAGGTTTGGGGGTTGTGAGTAATTTTCTAGCAAAAGAATGACGATTTGTACATGTAGAAGAGAAGTGCCAAAATAGGCCCGGTATGAAGGTGGGTTTTAAAGCCCGGTATTGAAGTGGTTAAGGGCAACAACTCCAAAGTATAAAAATAGTAATTTATTCACATTTTATACAAAATATACAAAAGCATTAAAAACATGAACAGCACAATCATGCGTGAACTCCCACGAAGGTCCAGAGAGCCCAACACGTTTCGGGACATCGCCCCTTCGTCAGGGGCTAATATCCAGGCGGATCACACTATAAAATGCAAATAACACATATGGATTTTACATTTTAGCATTAATTGTCTGTACATAAAGGAGCATCAAAAGCACAGTAATCACATTGTGCAGAAATCATACCCAATCAAAACACTGTAAAGACTCATGGCTGGATAGGCGAGTCCCCAGGGAAGACAAAGATGCCCCTCATGCATCCAACAGCGTTGTGATTGGGTATGATTTCTGCACCATGTGATGACTGTGCTTTTGATGCTCCTTTATGTACAGACAATTAATGCTTAAATGTATAATAGCCTAAAATGATGTCATTGCCATTTCAATAGTGTGATCCCACCTCGATATTAGCCCCTGACGAAGGGACGGTGTCCCAAACACGTTTGACTCTTCTGGACTCTCGTGGGAGTTCACGCACCATTCATGTTTTTAATGATTTTGTATAAAACCTGAATAAATTACAGGAGTTTAGGAAGCAATACTTCTAAATCCATGTTTCTTTTCTTTTTTGCTGGGCGTTTATCTGGATGGTGATTTGCATTGAACTATTAGGCTTCATTTTCATGGATGTTTTTACAGCCACTTTTTTAAGCATTTTTTACAGCTTAAAAATGCCTGTCCATGTTAATTTGTTAAAAAAAAAAAAAAAAAAAAAAAAAAAAAAACATTTTTTTTTTTGATCTGGAGCTCAAAAACATTTGAGCATTTTTGCACGTTTGAGCGTTTAATGTCTGGCGTTTTTACAGCTCTATTGCTGGAGCTTCAGAACGCACTGGTCCTGTTTTTTTTGCAGCTTAAAAACAGCTCAGCCATCTACAGCTCAAAAACGTCATGGTGGGCATGAGGCCATAGACTAACATGGAGAGACGTTTTTAAGCTGCAAAAAACGCTCAGAAGAGTGGCTGTAAAAACGTCCATGGAAATGAAGCCATTGGGCTGATTTACCAAGCCTGTGCGCCAAGACTCATGGTGCACAAGCAGGAGTAAACCTGTTTTTGACATTTACAAAAGAAACACGCTGCCAGTGCAGCGTGTTTCCTCATTTACTAAAGTGCCTAATGCGCCCAGAAGAGGGCGCACAGCACGCCAGTACAGAGCTGGCGTGCGGCATTTAGTAATGTAAACATCGGGGATTCGGGCGGGAGTTTATGAGGGGAGGGAGGGGGGTGATGCAGGGGAAGTGTAGTGACATGTGTTTCAACTTGTGTGGCGGGCCGATTTGAAAGGGAAAGTGACTTTTGGGACCCGATCCCCGTGCCCTTGCAAAGTACGCTAGAACCTCGGAAGGTTCACTTGCATACTGGGCATGCGCAGAGGGAAAAATCGGAGCTCACCGCGCGCCTCTTCAGTACGCCGGGAAATCCTTGGTAAATACCAGGCGGCGTAGCAGTGTTTGCACTGCCTGGAGCGGCGCACGGCAAGCTCCGAGCTGTTCTCGGGCTGCGCTGACACTGAAGGGGAACTCCGCGCCAAATTTCAAATGTGAAACCGGCGCGGCTTCCCCCCCAGGGGTACAATAGGCTCTCCGGCTTGGTCCGGAACGTGAGGGGTTAACCCACGCCAAAATCGGCGTGGGGTTCCCCCCCAGATCCGTACCAAGCCCTCATCCCAGGCATGCAGTCTGGCCGGACAGGAATGGGGGTGGGGATGAGCGAGCGGCCCCCCCCCTCCTGAGCCGTACCAGACCACATGCCCTCGACATGGGGGAGTGTGTGCTTTGGGGGAGGGGGGCGCTGCCCCCCCACCCCAAAGCACTCTTGTCCCCATGTCGATCGGGACAAGAGCCTCTTCCCGACAACCCTAGCCATTGGTTGTCGGGGTATGCGGGCGGGAGCCAATCAGAATCTGGGAGCCCCGTTTAATAAGGTGGCCCCCAGATTTCGGGCCCCCACCCTATGTGAATGAGTATGGGGTACATCGTACCCCTACCCATTCACCTGGTGAACGTTTTCACTTTTGAGGGTCTTCCGCCGCCCCCTTCAAATTCTTCTGCCTGGACGGGGGTCGTACATCCCATCCAGGACTTGGACGTGGCGGGCTTCTCGTCGCTGTCTTCTGCCGCTGCCCCCTTCACCACGAAGCTCCGTGCTTGTTTAATGAGGGCAGCGGGCTTCCGTCGTCTTCTCCGGGGCGAGGGTCGTACATCCCACCCCGGATTTCGTCGCCGTCTTCTGCCGCTGCCCCCTTCACCACGAAGCTCCGTGCTTGTTTGATGAGGGCAGCGGGCTTTCCGTCGTCTTCTCCGGGGCGAGGGTCGTACATCCCACCCCGGATTTCGTCGCCGTCTTCTGCCGCTGCCCCCTTCACCACGAAGCTCCGTGCTTGTTTGATGAGGGCAGCGGGCTTCCGTCGCAGTCTTCCGCCGCGGGGTGACACTCGCGGGCTTCTTCTTCCATTCGATGTTGACACGGCGAGGTCCGGCGCTGAAATGCCTTCTGAGCGGCGGGCAAGGACTTATATTGGCATTGGGCGTGGGCGTGGTTATGCCAACATGTGACCTTAACCCATGTGACAGTGATGTCACGTCACATCACTGTCACATGGGTTAAGGTCACATGTTGGCATAACCACGCCCACGCCCAATGCCAATATAAGTCCTTGCCCGCCGCTCAGAAGGCATTTCAGCGCCGGACCTCGCCGTGTCAACATCGAATGGAAGAAGAAGCCCGCGAGTGTCACCCCGCGGCGGAAGACTGCGACGGAAGCCCGCTGCCCTCATCAAACAAGCACGGAGCTTCGTGGTGAAGGGGGCAGCGGCAGAAGACGGCGACGAAATCCGGGGTGGGATGTACGACCCTCGCCCCGGAGAAGACGACGGAAGCCCGCTGCCCTCATCAAACAAGCACGGAGCTTCGTGGTGAAGGGGGCAGCGGCAGAAGACGGCGACGAAATCCGGGGTGGGATGTACGACCCTCGCCCCGGAGAAGACGACGGAAGCCCGCTGCCCTCATCAAACAAGCACGGAGCTTCGTGGTGAAGGGGGCAGCGGCAGAAGACGGCGACGAGAAGCCCGCCACGTCCAAGTCCTGGATGGGATGTGCGACCCCCATCCAGGCCGAAAAAATCGAGGGGGGCGGCAAAGAAGAAGGCCTGGCCCCCGCGGCGGAAGACAACGTCGAGAAGCCCGGAGAGTGGCGCCCTCCGGCGGAAGATGGCAAAAGAAGCCCTGGCCCCTAGTAGGAGCCAGGCAGAACCCGGCGACGAAATCCGGGGTGGGATGTACGACCCTCGCCCCGGAGAAGACGACGGAAGCCCGCTGCCCTCATCAAACAAGCACGGAGCTTCGTGGTGAAGGGGGCAGCGGCAGAAGACGGCGACGAGAAGCCCGCCACGTCCAAGTCCTGGATGGGATGTGCGACCCCCGTCCAGGCCGAAAAATTCGAAGGGGGCGGCAAAGAAGAAGGCCTGGCCCCCGCGGCGGAAGACAACGTCGAGAAGCCCGGAGAGTGGCGCCCTCCGGCGGAAGACGGCGGCGAAGACCGGGGGGGGGTAGGTGTACCCCCCCGGCGGAAGGCGAAGACCGAGGAGGGGTAATTTTTTTATTTATAAAACTGCGACCAAAAGGTTAACAAATATATAAAATAAACAAAATAACTAAATAAACCAAATAACACAAAAACAAACAACAAAACACAAACCATCAAATCACTGACCTCCACCCACCAAGAAATAACTATAAAGAAAGAAAAAATAGCACCAGAACAGGTATTTACAACAGGCTCACTGGTACAAGAGAAAGTCTTTATAGTCCATCAGAAAAGCTTGCCCAGATCATTGCCAAAAAAAAAAAAAACCACTTAAAACGGCTCACTGGTACAGTAGGGAGATATTAAAGTCCATAGAAACCACTACTGTCCAGATCATCGCCAATCCACAACACACCCCACCATCACAACAACAAATACCTACAACCCACGTATGAGCAAGAACATGATAGTCAGACATGTCTGTAGCCTTATTTAAAAAAAAAATACCATAAACAAAATCTAAGGGGGTGAAAAAGGATAGATGCCCCTACCCATGGAGAGGGGCAGAGCCGTGACCTAAGGGGGCTGGAAGAGGAACCCCCTCCATAAATGGGCACACCTCTCAGGCCCGACCCTGCTCCTTTCCAGATCCCGCACCTTCACCAACTCCCGAAAGATACCGCCCACCACCTCATGCACAGGCAGGATTTTGTCCCTAGTGGACACCAAACACCGAGCGTGCCAAGTGTAATAAAGCACAACTAGGCTGACTAAATAAAGTGACGATAACTCAAATCCCCTGCGGACCCCAAAATCACCATACACTCGCTCAGCATAGGTCAGGGCCGGAAGGCAGGGGTAGCCAATGGCACCCCCTACCTTCGTAAGAACCTCCATGTTGAAGGGACATTGGACCAGAAAATGGTCCATGGTCTCCAATGTCCCACCACATTCCTGACGGGGGCAGTCCCTGTCCCCCAGGTTCCTGTATTTGAGATTCGCACGGACATAGAGTCGTCCATGGAACGACCTCCATGCGAGATCCCAAAACTTACTTGGAATTCTAGAAGAATTCAAGAGGGCTAGCCCCTCCGTGAGGACCCTCTCAGGGCAGTCCCTCAAAGACAGGGGCTTCAAAATGTCCGAGGCCATGACCCTCAGGTACAGCTCCCGCCGACCCAAAGAGCCCACCTCCAGGGCAGTTATCCGCCACTGCCTCAGTACCTTTAATGCCAGGGGGACATAGGAAGGGAGATACCCATGCGATCTCCTCAGATCGCCGGGCCTCCCCCCCTCCCCCCACTGCCTCAAGAACAGCAAGAGCCAGTCCTTGCATGAACACTCCCACCAGGAAGGCTCGTCCACAAATATGGACTGCAAATTGTATTTAACAAAGATGGTGACAAAGAACACCACCGGGTTGACCATGTCCAACCCACCTTGCCGTCGCTGGCGGTATGTGACCTCCCTCTTGATCAGGTTCAGTCTGCTTCCCCACAACAGCAGGAAGAACAGACCATAGACCCGAGCATAGAGAGATGCTGGCAAAAGACACACATAGCTTACAAAGAGAAACTCAGGCAATAAGTACGTCTTGACCAAGCTTACCCTTTCCCTCAGGGAAAGTTTCCAACCTTTCCAGGCCTTCACCTTCCGAGTGGCACTCACCAGCCTGCGCTCCCAGTTTAGCTTGGGATAATCACCCGGGCCGAAATGAATGCCAAGAACTCGAATCTCTGGTACGGGCGTGGGGAACACGTCCGGAAGGGGGAACTGCTCCCCCTCCTTCCCCAACCAGAAAACTTCACTCTTGTCCCAATTGACCAGCGAGCCTGACGCCTCAGAGTAGCACCCGATCTGGGACTCCACATAATGGGCCTCCTCACGACCAGATACCACCACCGAGACGTCGTCCGCATAGGCCACAACCCTCACCGCCGAAACCGGACCCCCGACAGGTCCCACCGGAACCCCCCCCAGACGCCCGCAGTCTAGCCTCCTTACGAAGGGGGTCGACCGCAAAGATGTACAGGAGGGGGCTCAGCGGGCACCCCTGCCGGACGCCAGAGTCCACGGCAAAGGCCCGGCCCACCCAACCGTTGACAAGAGGGAAGCTCTCAGCTCCCCTATACAATACCTGCAGCCAATCAACGAATTGATCAGGCAGACCGTATCTCCTCAGAAGCAGCCAAAGGTACTCGTGGTTCACCCGATCAAACGCCTTAGCCTGATCCAATGCAAGCAGATACCGCTCGCTGCCATCAGCCCTGCACCTTTCCACAGCCTCCCGGACGCTCAGGACGGCACTAAAAGTGCCCCGGCCAGGAATTGTGCAGTGCTGAGAGGGAGACAGCATCCTGCCCGCCAAAGCAGACAGACGTGTAAACAAGATCTTTGCCAGTATCTTCCTATCTGTGGTAAGAAGGGCGATCGGACGCCAATTCTCCACCACAGACGGATCTTTCCCCTTTGACAGTAGGATCAGAGCTGACCTTCTCATTGAGGGAGGCAGCAGGCCATAGGCCAAACATTCACTAAACACGTCCCTCAGATGAGGAGCCAAGAGGCTCTTAAAGGTTTTGTAGAACTCGGCCGTGAGCCCATCGGGCCCAGGTGACTTTTTAGAAGCTAAAGAGCTAATAGCCTGCTCAACTTCAGCTACCGAGATCTCTTCTGTCAGAGTCAGGAAGGTCAGACCCCACTTCCAGCGGGGTCTCATCAAGGAATTCCCTGACTTTCTCCATGTCTAGAGGCCGCTTCTTCAGGAGGTCCGAAAAGTGGTCTCTGACGACACCCAGGATCCCCGATCTGGACCGGACCAGAGATCCTGAGGCATCCTTCAGGCCATGTACGACCTTCGACCTCGCCACCTCACCACAGCTCCTGTAGGGATCAGGAGAGATAAACTTCCCATAATCCCTCTCAAAAACCAGGGAGGCGAGACGGTCGTACTGACACTCCTTCATCTGCGCCTTCAGACCGGATATCTGTTCCTGAGAGCCCCCAGAGGACACCAGGCGGTCAAGCTGCCTGCGTAGTCTCTGGTAAGCCTGGTACTTGGAAGCTGCCCTGTACCCAGAGATTTCCCGGAAAAAGTCGCCAGACCTCTTTTTAACTACTTCCCACCACTCAAGGCGGGAGCAGTTGCCCTCAAGGAGCGAGGTCTGGCCCAGGAAGAAAACCTCATAGGCTTCCCTAACCTCAGGATCCTCCAGTAGCGACCCATTCAGGCGCCACAAACCCCTCCCTTTCTGAGGAGTGTCAGCGACATTCAGGGCCACAGATACCATACAGTGATCGGAGAACTCTACCGACTGCAGCTCAGGAGCCGAGCAGACAGAGTCCTCCTTTAAAAAAAACCTATCTAATCTACTCTTACTACTACCTCGGGAAAATGTGAAACCAGTGAGGTTGGGGAGGTGACGAACGTGCACATCCACCAACCTGGCCTCCCTCACTACGTTATTCAAAAAAATACTATCATATCCCAGAGGGTTGGCGGCACCTGCCCGGTCTTTGGGCCTAGTGATCATATTGAAATCGCCACCAAAAATCACCTGCTGGGACGTAAAAAGATAAGGCTTAACCGCCGTAAGGAGGCTCCTCCTCTCCCTCCTAGTTTGAGGCCCATAAAAATTTATGAGCCGGAGGAATTGCCCCCTCACGACAGCGTCCACCACCAGACATCTACCGATCTCCACTTCAATCACTCGCCGGCAAGCCACCGGACCAGTCTTAAAAAGGACCGCAACCCCACTGCAGGCCTCGGCCGCAAGAGACCAGAGGGAGGGCCCACATCTCCACTCCCTCTTTGCTAGATGCATCTCTGCCACAGATGCCAGCCAGGTCTCCTGCAAAAACAAAATGTCAGCTTCAACACGGCTGAGAAAATCGAAGGCCATAAAACGAGCTCCCGCAGAACGAATACTTGCGACATTAATGGTCGCAAGCCGTATTGGAGAGGGTACCGCCATCAGAATGATTGAAAGTGGTCATGTTCTCCTTCATACTACAAACACAAAAACATATTTACATATCTACACTTCCTCCTCCTCTGAGCCCGAGGAGGAGGAGAAGATACCAAACGGGTTCCCCAGGGACACCCCACTTCGTGCCCCTGGGGGAACCCCACCCTTCACTGGGGACTTCCCGCCCCCAGATCTGGCAGCCTTCCCCTTCTTCTTTTTGCGTCTCACCTGCTCCCACTCCTGCCACCTCTCCGAGATGACTACACCACCCCCCTCCTCGGACCCGCTGCTCGAGATTTCCCTCTTGGATGAGGCTCGAGCAGCTTCCATCTCCATGGCCACAGGGCCAGAGGAGACTCTGGGTACAGAAGGGGGGGGAATGGAAGAGGCAGGAGGGGGGCCAGAGACAGGGGAGAGGACAGGGGGGGGCCAGACTTAGCTGGACGGGAAGAAGAAGGGGGAGGGGGGGAACGGGACTTGGGAGGGGGGGGACGAGGGGGGGGGGGTACGAGGGGGGGAAGATGAGGGAGGAGGGCATGGGGAAACAGATGGAGGGCCAGGTGGAGGGGAGGGGCAATGGTGAGGAGGGGGAAAGGGAAGGGGGATGGGGATCGGCCCTGCAACATTAGGAGGGGAAGGCCCTGGCCCCGGACCCTCAGGCCCGGGACCCCCAGGCCTCCCCGACTCCTCCCCACCGGCTCCGCCCTCCGGAGGATCGGGAGCCTCCTGGCCAACCGAGCCCGTGTCCCCCGGGGGGGGAGCCCCACGCCCACGCCTGCTCCGCCTTCTTTGAGGCAATGGGCCTGTTGGTCCCTCCGGAGTAGTACTAGGGGCTCCAGGATCCCCACCCCCCCGGCCATCACTCGCCGGGGGGGCTTCGGCCGCTCCCGGCCCGGGAGGTCCCCCCCCTGAGGAAGAACCCCGATATGCTTTGGGACACCTGCTAAACGGGTGCCCCATCTCACCACACAAGTTGCAGCATATCTTCCCACATGACTCGGACTGGTGGCCAAACTCGTGGCACCGGCCACATCTGACCACCGTGCAGTCCGAGCTCATGTGGGTCGGGCTGCCGCACTTGAAGCAACGACGGGGCTGTCCCGGGTAGAACGCCAGGATCCGGTCTCTGCCTAGAAAGGCGCTGCCAGGGAGGTGGGCAACACTGTTGCCCTCCCTCTTGAGCCGGATCCTGGTCAACCAAGCCCCGGTCCAGACCCCGCGCTCATCAAGGTTCTTCCTCAGGGGGGTCTGCAACTGCCCGTACCTCCCGAGCCAGGTGGCAATGTCCTCCGGAGGGAGCGACTCATTCCTCACCAGGATGGTGATGTTCTTAACCTCCTCCTGCCTGGAGATGGGAATGAGCCTGTACCTCTTCCAAGGGTCAACGCCCCTCACCAACCCAAAGCCGGTGATAAAGCGTTCCATACACACGGGAGTGACAAAACTTATATCAAACTCCCGTAAGTTGGTGGGATGGATGACAGCAAAAAGGTCATCCACCCCAAAACCCAAGGAGAGTACCAGGCCCACCACCTCACCTCGAGCGGGGCAGGGGTCCGGACCCTCGTACCGAAGCTGGACAACATTCCTACGCCTCCTCTCTGGACCACCTGTACCCCTCGTCCACGCCGACCCCTGCGTCCTCTCCTGGTCAGCAGGGGGGGCGCGGAAATTCTGGGCGCCAAACCGGCTGTACAGGTGGTCCAGAGGGGCACGAGAGCCCAACACCTGGGCGAAAGAGCGACCCCCCTTTAGGGCAGACAATAAGTTGGCCTCCGGAGACCCCCGAAAGATGTTCTCCGGAAGTGGGGCACCCCCCTCAGCACCCCCAGAAGTGGGGGGGGACGGGGGGGCCCCCATTCCTGCCGGTGGTGTTGCACCCACCCCCGCTGATATACCCCGACCACCCTGACCCACCACCTTTGGCCTGACTACAGGCTCCCCCCCCCCCGGGACCACAGCAGAGGGGGGTACCACCCCCACCAAACTCCCCCACCCAGACCCCTCCGCGACCACACCAGCCCCTTGGGACTCCACCTGTACTGGGGGGGAGCCCCCCTGGGACCCCTCCAACTGCCGGATATAATCATATGCTATACAGTCCACTGGGAGGGGTCCCACCTGACTTTCCCCCCACCCCGCCTGTGCTGCAGGGGGCCCCTCGGGGCTTGTGGCAGTGTCCATGGGGACCTGGGGGGGTGGCAGCTTACCGTCCAATTTACCGTCCTCACCGTCTCTGTCCATCTCCTGCCGGGGGTGCCTGGAGGTGCCTGCTGCAGCGTCCGGGGCTGGGCACCCCTGCACCCCCAGCCTCTCATCCCCCAGGTCCCCTGAGCCCCCACCGACCACCGCAAACTCGCGGGGGGCACTTCCGGTCGCGGGACGGTCACTTCCGGTTCCGGTCTGGGCACTTCCGGTTCCGGCGGGGGCACTTCCGGTTCCGGCGGGGGCACTTCCGGTTCCGGCGGGGGCACTTCCGGTTCCGGCGGGGGCACTTCCGGGTCCCGGTCTACTCCACCCCCAACAGCCGGCGCCATCTTGGCCACACTGCACACAAGCTGTTTACCTCCAGATGACCGCAGCACAATGCCTCCACCATGTGTCTGCCTCTCTCCCGATGACATAGCAGCTGCAGGAGCAGTCCCTGGCCTTTCCATGGCCAGATCCTCCCGCTCCACTGCAAGCTGAGGGGTCATGGAAGCCGACACATGGCGGGCTTCAGCTGTGGCAGTGCGACCATCCTGGGGGAGCCTGGGTATGCTGACCTGAAGATGGCGGGGGGGTACCGCCGGCGGCACCTGGGCCCGGCGACCTCCTGGATCACTGGACTCCCCGGACTTCGCCAACCCCCCAGTCCCTTCCACGGACCGAGGGATCGGCTCCCGGGAACCCTCCCCAGGTTTTATGGCCATACTGGGCCCTGCACCACCGGCACTCGCCCCCCCCCCCACTGCACCCAGGCTCCCCTGACTCTCCTGGCTGTTTGGGGGGTTGGGACCCCTTCTTAGACCGCCCGCTCCTCCTCGCTGCCTGGCTCCCTTCCCGGTTGGCCTGCTGGAGGGTCCTCCGGAGCTCCTCTAGGAAGTTCATCTCTCCAGCCCCACGTTGGCAAAAGCCCCCCAGGTATTCCCATATTTCTTTTACTTCTAGTCCTAGGGTGGTGATGGCCCCCTTGAATTCAGATCTCTTATTACTGGAGCACCTGTCCCTCTTTTCCCTCAGGCCTGCGAGAGTAGTCATCTTTTCCACGCAGGCCTGAGATATCCTCACCAGCAGGGATTTGATTTTATCCCGCCTCTTCCTGGTTCTTGCCTCATTCTCACCTGGCTGAGGGGCTGTCCAGTCTGAGAGACCCTCCTGGGTCTCCAGGAAGAGACGGTCCTCCCTGCTGATGGTGGTGGCGGTGGTCTGGCTGGAGGGCAGGTGCTGTTGACTCCTCCGGAGGCCGGAAGCCGGTCCACCTCCGGGGCTGAGGGAGGCCATCCCACCCCTCTTCCGGGGCAGGGGGCTGGGGGCTGGAGGCTGGAACACAGGAGCTCTGGAAGACAGGTCTTCTCTCCTCTCCAGCAGGAAGCAGAATGAGCTCTGTGGGAGGAGCCGGAACTACTGCCAGTGGGAGGAGCTGCACTGAGACCGAGGAGGGGTAATTTTTTATTTATAAAACTACGACCAAAAGGTTAACAAATATATAAAATAAACAAAATAACTAAATAAACCAAATAACACAAAAACAAACAACAAAACACAAACCATCAAATCACCGACCTCCACCCACCAAGAAATAACTATAAAGAAAAAAATAAAATAAAAAAAATAAAAAAATAGCACCAGAACAGGTATTTACAACAGGCTCACTGGTACAAGAGAAAGTCTTTATAGTCCATCAGAAAAGCTTGCCCAGATCATTGCCAAAAAAAAAAAAAAAAAAACACTTAAAACGGCTCACTGGTACAGTAGGGAGATATTAAAGTCCATAGAAACCACTACTGTCCAGATCATCGCCAACCCACAACACACCCCACCATCACAACAACAAATACCTACAACCCACGTATGAGCAAGAACATGATAGTCAGACATGTCTGTAGCCTTATTTCAAAAAAATACCATAAACAAAATCTAAGGGGGTGAAAAAGGATAGATGCCCCTACCCATGGAGAGGGGCAGAGCCGTGACCTAAGGGGGCTGGAAGAGGAACCCCCTCCATAAATGGGCACACCTCTCAGGCCCGACCCTGCTCCTTTCCAGATCCCGCACCTTCACCAACTCCCGAAAGATACCGCCCACCACCTCATGCACAGGCAGGATTTTGTCCCTAGTGGACACCAAACACCGAGCGTGCCAAGTGTAATAAAGCACAACTAGGCTGACTAAATAAAGTGACGATAACTCAAATCCCCTGCGGACCCCAAAATCACCATACACTCGCTCAGCATAGGTCAGGGCCGGAAGGCGGGGGTAGCCAATGGCACCCCCTACCTTCGTAAGAACCTCCATGTTGAAGGGACATTGGACCAGAAAATGGTCCATGGTCTCCAATGTCCCACCACATTCCTGACGGGGGCAGTCCCTGTCCCCCAGGTTCCTGTATTTGAGATTCGCACGGACATAGAGTCGTCCATGGAACGACCTCCATGCGAGATCCCAAAACTTACTTGGAATTCTAGAAGAATTCAAGAGGGCTAGCCCCTCCGTGAGGACCCTCTCAGGGCAGTCCCTCAAAGACAGGGGCTTCAAAATGTCCGAGGCCATGACCCTCAGGTACAGCTCCCGCCGACCCAAAGAGCCCACCTCCAGGGCAGTTATCCGCCACTGCCTCAGTACCTTTAATGCCAGGGGGACATAGGAAGGGAGATACCCATGCGATCTCCTCAGATCGCCGGGCCTCCCCCCCTCCCCCCACTGCCTCAAGAACAGCAAGAGCCAGTCCTTGCATGAACACTCCCACCAGGAAGGCTCGTCCACAAATATGGACTGCAAATTGTATTTAACAAAGATGGTGACAAAGAACACCACCGGGTTGACCATGTCCAACCCACCTTGCCGTCGCTGGCGGTATGTGACCTCCCTCTTGATCAGGTTCAGTCTGCTTCCCCACAACAGCAGGAAGAACAGACCATAGACCCGAGCATAGAGAGATGCTGGCAAAAGACACACATAGCTTACAAAGAGAAACTCAGGCAATAAGTACGTCTTGACCAAGCTTACCCTTTCCCTCAGGGAAAGTTTCCAACCTTTCCAGGCCTTCACCTTCCGAGTGGCACTCACCAGCCTGCGCTCCCAGTTTAGCTTGGGATAATCACCCGGGCCGAAATGAATGCCAAGAACTCGAATCTCTGGTACGGGCGTGGGGAACACGTCCGGAAGGGGGAACTGCTCCCCCTCCTTCCCCAACCAGAAAACTTCACTCTTGTCCCAATTGACCAGCGAGCCTGACGCCTCAGAGTAGCACCCGATCTGGGACTCCACATAATGGGCCTCCTCACGACCAGATACCACCACCGAGACGTCGTCCGCATAGGCCACAACCCTCACCGCCGAAACCGGACCCCCGACAGGTCCCACCGGAACCCCCCCCAGACGCCCGCAGTCTAGCCTCCTTACGAAGGGGTCGACCGCAAAGATGTACAGGAGGGGGCTCAGCGGGCACCCCTGCCGGACGCCAGAGTCCACGGCAAAGGCCCGGCCCACCCAACCGTTGACAAGAGGGAAGCTCTCAGCTCCCCTATACAATACCTGCAGCCAATCAACGAATTGATCAGGCAGACCGTATCTCCTCAGAAGCCTCCCGGACGCTCAGGACGGCACTAAAAGTGCCCCGGCCAGGAATTGTGCAGTGCTGAGAGGGAGACAGCATCCTGCCCGCCAAAGCAGACAGACGTGTAAACAAGATCTTTGCCAGTATCTTCCTATCTGTGGTAAGAAGGGCGATCGGACGCCAATTCTCCACCACAGACGGATCTTTCCCCTTTGACAGTAGGATCAGAGCTGACCTTCTCATTGAGGGAGGCAGCAGGCCATAGGCCAAACATTCACTAAACACGTCCCTCAGATGAGGAGCCAAGAGGCTCTTAAAGGTTTTGTAGAACTCGGCCGTGAGCCCATCGGGCCCAGGTGACTTTTTAGAAGCTAAAGAGCTAATAGCCTGCTCAACTTCAGCTACCGAGATCTCTTCTGTCAGAGAGTCAGGAAGGTCAGACCCCACTTCCAGCGGGGTCTCATCAAGGAATTCCCTGACTTTCTCCATGTCTAGAGGCCGCTTCCTCAGGAGGTCCGAAAAGTGGTCTCTGACGACACCCAGGATCCCCGATCTGGACCGGACCAGAGATCCTGAGGCATCCTTCAGGCCATGTACGACCTTCGACCTCGCCACCTCACCACAGCTCCTGTAGGGATCAGGAGAGATAAACTTCCCATAATCCCTCTCAAAAACCAGGGAGGCGAGACGGTCGTACTGACACTCCTTCATCTGCGCCTTCAGACCGGATATCTGTTCCTGAGAGCCCCCAGAGGACACCAGGCGGTCAAGCTGCCTGCGTAGTCTCTGGTAAGCCTGGTACTTGGAAGCTGCCCTGTACCCAGAGATTTCCCGGAAAAAGTCGCCAGACCTCTTTTTAACTACTTCCCACCACTCAAGGCGGGAGCAGTTGCCCTCAAGGAGCGAGGTCTGGCCCAGGAAGAAAACCTCATAGGCTTCCCTAACCTCAGGATCCTCCAGTAGCGACCCATTCAGGCGCCACAAACCCCTCCCTTTCTGAGGAGTGTCAGCGACATTCAGGGCCACAGATACCATACAGTGATCGGAGAACTCTACCGACTGCAGCTCAGGAGCCGAGCAGACAGAGTCCTCCTTTAAAAAAAACCTATCTAATCTACTCTTACTACTACCTCGGGAAAATGTGAAACCAGTGAGGTTGGGGAGGTGACGAACGTGCACATCCACCAACCTGGCCTCCCTCACTACGTTATTCAAAAAAATACTATCATATCCCAGAGGGTTGGCGGCACCTGCCCGGTCTTTGGGCCTAGTGATCATATTGAAATCGCCACCAAAAATCACCTGCTGGGACGTAAAAAGATAAGGCTTAACCGCCGTAAGGAGGCTCCTCCTCTCCCTCCTAGTTTGAGGCCCATAAAAATTTATGAGCCGGAGGAATTGCCCCCTCACGACAGCGTCCACCACCAGACATCTACCGATCTCCACTTCAATCACTCGCCGGCAAGCCACCGGACCAGTCTTAAAAAGGACCGCAACCCCACTGCAGGGCTCGGCCGCAAGAGACCAGAGGGAGGGCCCACATCTCCACTCCCTCTTTGCTAGATGCATCTCTGCCACAGATGCCAGCCAGGTCTCCTGCAAAAACAAAATGTCAGCTTCAACACGGCTGAGAAAATCGAAGGCCATAAAACGAGCTCCCGCAGAACGAATACTTGCGACATTAATGGTCGCAAGCCGTATTGGAGAGGGTACCGCCATCAGAATGATTGAAAGTGGTCATGTTCTCCTTCATACTACAAACACAAAAACATATTTACATATCTACACTTCCTCCTCCTCTGAGCCCGAGGAGGAGGAGAAGATACCAAACGGGTTCCCCAGGGACACCCCACTTCGTGCCCCTGGGGGAACCCCACCCTTCACTGGGGACTTCCCGCCCCCAGATCTGGCAGCCTTCCCCTTCTTCTTTTTGCGTCTCACCTGCTCCCACTCCTGCCACCTCTCCGAGATGACTACACCACCCCCCTCCTCGGACCCGCTGCTCGAGATTTCCCTCTTGGATGAGGCTCGAGCAGCTTCCATCTCCATGGCCACAGGGCCAGAGGAGACTCTGGGTCCAGAAGGGGGGGGAATAGAAGAGGCAGGAGGGGGGCCAGAGACAGGGGAGAGGACAGGGGGGGACCAGACTTAGCTGGACGGGAAGAAGAAGGGGAAGGGGGGGGACGGGACTTGGGAGGGGGGGGACGAGGGGGGGGGGGTACGAGGAGGGGAAGATGAGGGAGGAGGGCATGGGGAAACAGATGGAGGGCCAGGTGGAGGGGAGGGGCAATGGTGAGGAGGGGGAAAGGGAAGGGGGATGGGGATCGGCCCTGCAACATTAGGAGAGGAAGGCCCTGGCCCCGGACCCTCAGGCCCGGGACCCCCAGGCCTCCCCGACTCCTCCCCACCGGCTCCGCCCTCCGGAGGATCGGGAGCCTCCTGGCCAACCGAGCCCGTGTCCCCCGGGGGGGGAGCCCCACGCCCACGCCTGCTCCGCCTTCTTTGAGGCAATGGGCCTGTTGGTCCCTCCGGAGTAGTACTAGGGGCTCCAGGATCCCCACCCCCCCGGCCATCACTCGCCGGGGGGGCTTCGGCCGCTCCCGGCCCGGGAGGTCCCCCCCCTGAGGAAGAACCCCGATATGCTTTGGGACACCTGCTAAATGGGTGCCCCATCTCACCACACAAGTTGCAGCATATCTTCCCACATGACTCGGACTGGTGGCCAAACTCGTGGCACCGGCCACATCTGACCACCGTGCAGACCCCTGCGTCCTCTCCTGGTCAGCAGGGGGGGCGCGGAAATTCTGGGCGCCAAACCGGCTGTACAGGTGGTCCAGAGGGGCACGAGAGCCCAACACCTGGGCGAAAGAGCGACCCCCCTTTAGGGCAGACAATAAGTTGGCCTCCGGAGACCCCCGAAAGATGTTCTCCGGAAGTGGGGCACCCCCCTCAGCACCCCCAGAAGTGGGGGGGGACGGGGGGGCCCCCATCCCTGCCGGTGGTGTTGCACCCACCCCCGCTGATATACCCTGACCACCCTGACCCACCACCTTTGGCCTGACTACAGGCTCCCCCCCCCCCCGGGACCACAGCAGAGGGGGGTACCACCCCCACCAAACTCCCCCACCCAGACCCCTCCGCGACCACACCAGCCCCTTGGGACTCCACCTGTACTGGGGGGGAGCCCCCCTGGGACCCCTCCAACTGCCGGATATAATCGTATGCTATACAGTCCACTGGGAGGGGTCCCACCTGACTTTCCCCCCACCCCGCCTGTGCTGCAGGGAGCCCCTCGGGGCCTGTGGCAGTGTCCATGGGGACCTGGGGGGGTGGCAGCTTACCGTCCAATTTACCGTCCTCAACGTCTCTGTCCATCTCCTGCCGGGGGTGCCTGGAGGTGCCTGCTGCAGCGTCCGGGGCTGGGCACCCCTGTACCCCCGGCCTCTCATCCCCCAGGTCCCCTGAGCCCCCACCGACCACCGCAAACTCGCGGGGGGGCACTTCCGGTCGCGGGACGGGCACTTCCGGTTTCGGTATGGTCACTTCCGGTTTCGGTCTGGTCACTTCCGGTTCCGGCTGGGGCACTTCCGGTTCCGGCTGGGGCACTTCCGGTTCTTGGGCGGTCACTTCCGGGTCCCGGTCTACTCCACCCCCAACAGCCGGCGCCATCTTGGCCACACTGCACACAAGCTGTTTACCTCCAGATGACCGCAGCACAATGCCTCCACCATGTGTCTGCCTCTCTCCCGATGACATAGCAGCCGCAGGAGCAGTCCCTGGCCTTTCCATGGCCAGATCTTCCCGCTCCACTGCAAGCTGAGGGGTCATGGAAGCCGACACATGGCGGGCTTCAGCTGTGGCAGTGCGACCATCCTGGGGGAGCCTGGGTATGCTGACCTGAAGATGGCGGGGGGGTACCGCCGGCGGCACCTGGGCCCGGCGACCTCCTGGATCACTGGACTCCCCGGACTTCGCCAACCCCCCAGTCCCTTCCACGGACCGAGGGATCGGCTCCCGGGAACCCTCCCCAGGTTTTATGGCCATACTGGGCCCTGCACCACCGGCACTCGCCCCCCCCCCCCCACTGCACCCAGGCTCCCCTGACTTTCCTGGCTGTTTGGGGGGTTGGGACCCCTTCTTAGACCGCCCGCTCCTCCTCGCTGCCTGGCTCCCTTCCCGGTTGGCCTGCTGGAGGGTCCTCCGGAGCTCCTCTAGGAAGTTCACCTCTCCAGCCCCACGTTGGCAAAAGCCCCCCAGGTATTCCCATATTTCTTTTACTTCTAGTCCTAGGGTGGTGATGGCCCCCTTGAATTCAGATCTCTTATTACTGGAGCACCTGTCCCTCTTTTCCCTCAGGCCTGCGAGAGTAGTCATCTTTTCCACGCAGGCCTGAGATATCCTCACCAGCAGGGATTTGATTTTATCCCGCCTCTTCCTGGTTCTTGCCTCATTCTCACCTGGCTGAGGGGCTGTCCAGTCTGAGAGACCCTCCTGGGTCTCCAGGAAGAGACGGTCCTCCCTGCTGATGGTGGTGGCGGTGGTCTGGCTGGAGGGCAGGTGCTGTTGACTCCTCCGGAGGCCGGAAGCCGGTCCACCTCCGGGGCTGAGGGAGGCCATCCCACCCCTCTTCCGGGGCAGGGGGCTGGGGGCTGGAGGCTGGTCCTGGTAGGCTGGAACACAGGAGCTCTGGAAGACAGGTCTTCTCTCCTCTCCAGCAGGAAGCAGAATGAGCTCTGTGGGAGGAGCCGGAACTACTGCCAGTGGGAGGAGCTGCACTGAGACCGAGGAGGGGTTTCGCCCCCGTTGTTCTCCGCCATTTCCGCCGGCCCCCCCCCGGATGTAAAAGAGCTTGATTTGGGGTAGGGGGCCTGGCCGAACATGGCCGAGAGCATCGGTGGGTGTCCCCCCCCGGCGGAAGGCGGCGGCGAAGACCGGTGTGGGGCTGGAGCCCCCCCGGCAGAAAACCTCTGGAAGGCCCGAGGGGCTCCGCCCCGGTGGTCTCCGCTTTTTTCGGTCCGGCCCCCCCCGGATGTGAAAGAGCTTATTTTGGGGTGGGGGCCTGGCTGGACATGGCGGAGATCATCGGTGGGTGTCCCCCCCCCCGGCAGAAGACGGCGAAGCCCGGGGCCCAATGGGCTGGTGGTGGGGGGTCCCGGCAGAAGACCCCCGGAGCTGACTAATAAATTATTTTTTTCTGTGTGTTTTTTTTTGGTGTTTACACTTTTCCACCCGGTGAATGGGTAGGGGTACGATGTACCCCATACTCATTCACATAGGGTGGGTGGCCAGAATCTGGGGGCCCCCTTAATATAGGGGGCTCTCAGATTCTGATAAGCCCCCCGCCCGCATACCCCGACAACCAACGGCCAGGGTTGTCGGGAAGAGGCTCTTGTCCCGATCGACATGGGGACAAGAGTGCTTTGGGGTGGGGGGGCAGTGCCCCCCTCCCCCACAGCACACACTCCCCCATGTCGAGGGCATGTGGTCTGGTACGGCTCAGGAGGGGGGGGGGCGCTCGCTCGTCCCCACCCCCATTCCTGTCCGGCCAGACTGCGTGCCTGGGAGAAGGGTTTGGTCTGGATTTGAGGGGGAACCCCACGCCGTTTTTTGGCGTGGGTTTAACCCCTTATGTTCCAGATCAAATCTAAGAGCCTGTTGTGCACCTGAAGGGGGACCCCCACGCCGTTTTTTTTTTATAATTTGGGGTGGAGTTCCCCTTTATCCCGGTCCTGTCAGGGGGGGGGGGAATGCCTACTCGTCTGTCCCTACAATGTATGAACAGCGATCTGTCATTTCCCCTACACAGTCCCACCCCCTTTACAGTTAGAACACACCCAGGTAACATATTCAACCCCTTCCGCGCCCCTAGTGTTAACCCCTTCCCTGCCAGTGTCATTTTTATAGTAAGCAATGCATTTCTATACCATTGCTCGCTACAAAAATGCCAAATCTCACAAAAATGTGTCCGCCACAATGTCGCATTAGACAGAAAAAACAATGATAGCCACCATTACTAGTAAAACAAAAAATTGATTCCAAAAAAACCCATAAGACCAACCCCTACTTAGAACTTTTGCCCAAACCAATCAAACGCTTATTGTGATTTTTTGCAACCAAAAATATGTCCAAGAATACTTATCGGCCTAAACTGAGGGCAAACATTTTTTGAATATATTTTGGGGGAGATTTATTATAGCAAACAGTAAAAAAGATGTTTTTTTAGTTACCAAATTGTCGCTATATTTTTGGGTCAAGCAAAAATAAGAAAAAAACGCAGAGGTGATCAAATACCACCAACAAAAAAAAAAAAAAAAATTTTTAGGGGGGGGGGGGGGGGGGGGGGGGGGGGATGGGACGCCAAATTTTTTTGGGGGCCACGTCGCACAACCACGCAATTGTCAGTCAAAATGACGCAGTGTTGAAATGCAAAAAATGGCCCCGTCAGTGACCAGTAATATGCTCTGGGGCTCAAGTGGTTACAAATTAAGAATACACTAAAGTTAGCCCAATTTATGGCCATAATGTGAAAGATGATGTTACACCGAGTAAATAGATACCCAACATGTTACACTTTAATATTGCACACACTCATGGAATGGCGCCAAAATTCAGTACTTGAAAATACCCATAGGCAACGCTTTTTTATGTGTTTCAGGTTACCAGTTTAGATTTACAGAGGAGGTCTAGTGCTAAAAGTATTGCTCTCGCTCTAACGTACGCTATGATACCTCACATGTGGGGTTTGAACGGGGGTTCAATATGTGGGCGGGGCTTACACATTTAAGGCCCGCCCCCATATATGGAAACATTCTTCAAACCACACATGTGAGGTATCATAGCGTGCGTAACAGCAAGAGGAATATTTATAGCACTAGACCTCATCTGTAAATCTAAACTGGTAACCGGAAACAATAAAAATGCTGCTTGTTCGCTTCTGACTGCGAGCTACTAGGGACAGGGGCTTTTAAATTATTACTATTTAGGTTTGTTACGTAAAAATTCGATAAGACCTCCCGTTCAGCTTGTAATGCATCACTTCATGGGGACCAAAAAAAAATTTAACACCTCTAATGCTTTCATCCGCCATTGCAGATTTGATTCTGGTACTGCATTTCAGATGAACTGGGCATGCTCGAACAGTTAGAAAAAGAAGTTGGAAGTTTCATCCTGAAAATGACTTGCATCTTTCTGAGCATGCTCAGAAAGCTGTTTTTTTGGCTTAGTAATTTAAGGACATCCTTAACAGGTGTAAGCAGTTACAAGTGCACACAAACTAGAGGCTGACATTTCTTCATGTGTTTCCAATTGGTTCATTAGCACACATGTTATAAAAAGCGTGGATACTGCACGTGTCAGCTGCCCCTCAGAGGGGGCAGATTTGCTGGCTGGAAGGAATGGCGGAGTGAAACAGAGATGTTTTGGAGCAAGTTTTGTATTTTTTGATGTTTTCTCTGCTACATAATTTTGCTAAATGTTTCTCAAGATGTTAATGACTAATGTTTTAATCCTGTGGGTCTATCCTGTTATTTCAAAAGCATGATTTATTTTCCAATGACTGTGAAATAAACGTTGGTCTTTTTTGTTTTTAGGTGTTTTTTATATATTTTTGGTGTGTTTATTTGTAATTTTTTGTTTTGCTTTCCTTGTTTTGTGGACCAATAAAATTACTTTCAAATTTTGAAGTTTGTTTTGTGATATTTTTTTCCTGCTATGGATTTCAACCGCTGCAGCTGAACTAGTTTGGGCCTAAACCATCAAGTGTGATTTGTCTCTAAGCTCTTTCCTGGTGTGTATGCATGAAATGTTTAGTCACCAGAAAAGGAAGGACAAAGCGGTAAGTATTGTTTCCTAGAACTGATGTCCAGACTGACTTTTTAAAGCACATGTGCAAGATGTAGGAAAAGCTGCATACAGGGCCTGTTGGAGGGGGGGTGGGGGGGGGGGGGGGGGGGGTGGTGTATTGGTGGACAGGCTTGAAGTGCTGATTTACAGCGCTGTGCTTGAAACTAGCACAAGACAATCCTATTCTAATTGTGGGTTGTTTGAGGGAAGCCAATTGAGTGTTAGAACCCCTGCTAGTGTTTTTAGGCTGGGCTTTGTGTCCCTTTTCCTAAAATTGGCTTCACTTCCTGTCACACAGCTGAACAGGAAGTGAGGTTAAAACCCTACCAATGGTCTTTTCTTTGGGACACAGGTCAATCTAACTAGTGTCACCATTAAGCAAATTGCACTGCAGTGTACACCCCAAATGATTAGTTATTTTGGGGTTTAGTAAAGGCAAAGCCGCTCTGCAGTAGAAGCGTAGGCAATGAAAATCAGAAGGGAAGCACTGATGGTTTTTACTTCCAATCCCGCCAAGTTTTGAGTTTTCTTCCTTGCTTGTCCACTTGTAGTGCAAAGTGGATTTGCCTTTAGTAAATGGACCCCAAAGTCCAAGATTCCTACTAATTTGGGGTGTACACAGCAAAATGCCATTTCCAAAATGGGAAACTATTTATATTGATCTGTGTGTCCCCAACAAAACATTACTCAGGTGTTTCCCTCACTTCCTGTTTGGCTGTGTGGCAGGAAGTGAATGAATTAAGTAGAAAGTGACAACATTTGTGAGGTGTCTTTACCCTATCAGGGGTGCAGGCATCCCCAAAACAAACAAGAAAATAGTTGATTTAACATTGGGTGGTGTTTGTGGGGGTCCCTAACACACATTCATACATATTAGCAACGCTGGATCCTGGCCTATTGGCATGGTTATATTTTCTTAAGCCTCTCAATAAAATGATCTGAAATTTGGGGTTAAACTGGAACAATAATCATCACTTTTATTTTTTGGATTTCTTTCATTTTGGATAGAGTTGTTGGGGGGGGGGGGTTTTAGAAGCTCTGTCAGTTTATTTTGTATTATCCCTGTCCGTTTGGGGAGATTGGCCTTCACTTCCTGCCCCATAGCCAAACAGGAAGTGATCGAAAAACTAGGCAAATTAAGGGTCTCCTGTGCCCCCCCCCCCCCACAGAACATGTGTGTGTCCCCTGAAAATTCCTGGGGTGGGTCATAAAAAAACAGGGTGTGGCCTTGACAGGAAGGGTGGGTCATTTTTCTATTAGGGGGGTGCCAAAATTTGGTCAGGCCTAGGGAAGCACAAAACCTAAATATCCTACTGCATATTAGGGCTTATTTAGACAGGATCCAATTTACAGCATGTTTTTAGATTGTGGGAGGAAACCCGCACAGGGAGAACATGCAAACTGGAGAAACGCCAGGCAGATAGTGTCACGGGGGGATTCGAACCAGCAACCCTTTTGCTGCTAGGTGAACATGCTACACACTACGCTACTGTGCTGAACGAACATGATTGCAGCTGAAAGCATGAGATGTTTTTTTTTTAAACCAATTACATGCTTTCCAGCCTGGAGGACAGATGTGGGGTCTAATTGACCCCGCCTTTCTCTATAAAGAGGACCTGTCACACACTAGTCCTATTACAAGGGATGTTTACATTCCTTGTAATAGGAAGAAAAGTGAAAAATAATACAAACAAAGGGACAAACAAGTGCAAAAATTAAAATATTAAGTAAAAAAATAAAATAACAAAGGAATTTAAATGCTCCTGTCCCTAGTAGCTCGCACTCAGAAGCGAACACGCATGCAAGTCCCACCCACATATGTAAACATCCTTCAAACCCCACATGTGAGGTATCATAGCGTGCGTTAGAGCGAGAGCAATAATTTTAGCACTAGACCTCCTCTGTAACTCAAAAGTGGTAACCTGAGAAAAAAAGTCAAGCGTTGCCTATGGAGATTTTTAATAACGAAGTTTAGCGCCATTCCATGAGTGTGCGCAATATGAAAGCGTGACATAGTTAGGTATCTATTTACTCGGTGTAACATCATCTTTTACCTTATCCCTAAAAATTGGGCTAGCTTTACTGCTTTCTTATTTTGTCATTCATGAAACAGGTTTTTTTTTTGAAAGCCAAAAAAAAAAAAAAAAACGTTTGAAATTTTTGGCACAAATACTGTTGGAAATGTGTCCGAAAAAATGGCCGCCACTTTATTCCCTAGGGTGTTTGTTAATAAAATATATATAATGTTTGGGGGTCCTGAGTAAGTTTCAAGGAAGAAAATATAATTGTTACATGAAGGAGAGAAGTGCCAGAATAGGCGCGGTATGGAAGTGGTTAAAGTGCAACAATAAAAGTGAAAAATTCCTTGAAATTTCGTACCATGGGGGGGGGGGGAGGCAATTAGGGGGCCGCCATCAGGAATTATGGGGCCCCTTACACAGCTTCAGGCATGGGCCCCTGGAGCAGAGAATAGGGGGGGGGGGGGTGCCGCCTGATATTAAGAAGGGGGGGGGGGCTGCCGCAATTTGATAAGCGGGGGGTTCCTTTACTAAAAAATACATATAGAAAAATATATATTAAAAAGGGTGGTAGCCATCCGGGGGCCCTGGGGACCACTGGGCCCTTTAATAAAAATAAACCTCTGGGCTCTTTAATGAAAAATAAATTACAATATCTATATATATCTATCTACATATATAAAATAATAAAAAAGGGGGTTGCCTTGGGAGCTCTGGGCCCTTTAAAAATAAAAAATAACTACCAAAAATCTAAAAAAAAATAACATGGGGTGGGAGCTGGCGGTGGCTCAACGTGAATGGCACTGCGCTGACAAGCTGTTCACCTCTGCAGCCAAGGGTTCGGATCCCGGTCTCGGCTACATGTGAATTGAGTTTGGTGGTGTCAGCCCGGCTCCCCCGCTATGGGTGTGCTATGCAAGGTACGCCTGTGCTAGTATACGCCACCCCCCCCCCCCCCCCAAAAAAAAACACCACACTTGCACACACTTTGGCCATGAGGTCTCCTAAAATAAAGGGAGGCGAAGGACCTACAGGGCTGGCTGGGTGGGTGGCTACACTCCTTCATAGGGGGAGTCCCTCTGTCCCATGGGCTCCCAAGTGTAGCAGGTGGGGTGAGTGGGTCACCCCCTCATTGCCACCGGGGGCATGGAGAAGGATGGCGATTGCAAGTCCAGCTCCTCTCTCTCGACTTCACGCACAAAATACACTTTAAAAAAGAAATTAAAGTAAAAAGTAACAAACCTGGGGAAAATGTTTATAACATTTTTAGAAGCAAAAAGGTTGTCATCTGGGGCCCTTGGGAGCTTTCATAATTATATATATATATATATATATGTTTAAAAAATAACCAAAAAATATATAATTTTTTTTTTTTGTTTTTTTTTTTAAAGGTGGGGGGTTGTCATCTGGAGCCCTGGGGATCTCCGGGCCACTGGGGACCTCCAGACCCCTAAAACAAAACATTGGCCCTTTATAACAAAAATATTTGGGGGGTTGCCACCCGGGGCCCTGGGGACCTCCTCCAGACTGCTAAAAAATATTAAATTCCAAAAATTGGCCCTTTAATAAAAAATCCTACAAAAACCAACTAACAAATATATATACAAAAAAAAAAAGAGGGGGGTTACCATCTGGGGCACTGGGGGGCCTCCAGGCATCTGGGCACCTCCGGACCCCCGGGCCCCTTACAGGTGTACAGGGCCGCCATCATGAATTTTGGGGCCCCTTACACAGCTTCAGGCATGGGCCCCCTGGGAGAGAGAGGGGGGGGGGGGGTGCTGCCGCATGAAATTGAGAAGCGGGGGGGGGGGGGGTGTGCCACAAATTGAGGAGCGGGGGGGCCCTTTACAAAAATTTTGACAGAAATAAGAAATAAAGAAAAATATATATAAAAAAGGGGGGTAGCCATCCGGGGGCCCTGGGGACCTCTGTGCTCTTTATAAAATAAAAATAAAAAGAGAGAAAATACATATATATATATATTTTTTAATATAACATTTATCAAAAAAAGTTAAAAAAACAAGGGGGTAGCCTTCCGGGCCCTGGGGACCTCTGGGCCCTTTCCTTAAAAAAAAAAAAAACAAATATATTAAAAAAATATATTTATTTTTTTTAAATATATATATTTTATTTAAAAAAAAAGGGCTTGCCATCTGGGGCCCTTAGTGGCCTCCGGGCCCCTGGGGACCTTCGGAGCCCCTTAAAAAAATAAAAAAAAAAAAAAGTTTTTTTTTGTTTTAGGGTGGTTCCCATCCGGGCCCCTGGGGGCCCCTGGGGACCCCCGGGCGGTGTAATCCCTGTACCCCCCTAATGGCGGCCCTGCAGGTGTACTGCCTGTACCCCCCTGATGGCGGCCCTGGGTGTAATGTCAGCATGTGAAAAATGACATTCTGAAGGAAAAAAGCCATTTAAAACTGACTCGCGGCTATAATGAATTGTCAGCTCCTGGAAATTGCAGGAGAATTCATTCATTAAAAACACCAAAAAAAAGCGTGGGGGTCCCCCCAAATTCAATAACCAGACCCTTTAGGTCTGGTATGGATATTAAGGGGAACCCCGCCATCAATTTTAAAAAAAAATGACGTGGGGTTTCCCCCAAATATCCATAACCAGACCCTTCAGGTCTGGTGTGGAATTTAAGGGGAACTCCACTCCAAATAAAAAAAAAAATGGCGTGGAGTCCCCCCCTAAAATCCACACCAGACCCCTTATCCGAGCACGTTGACCTGGCCGGGCCGCAGAAAAGAGGGGGGACAGAGCGCGGCCCCCCCCCCTCTCCTGAACCGCACCAGGCCACATGCCCTCAACATTGGGAGGGTGTTTTGGGGTGCCCCCCAAAACACCTTGTCCCCATGTTGATGAGGACAAGGGTCTCTTCCCCACAACCCTTGCCCGGTGGTTGTGGGGGTCTGCGGGCAGGAGGCTTATCGAAATCTGGAAGACCCCTTTAACAAAGGGGCCCCCCAGATCCCGGCCCCCCCCCCTGTGTGAAATGGTAATGGGGTACCTTGTACCTCTACCATTTCACGAGAAAAAAAAAATGTAAAGGGTAAAAAAAGACAAGAGCCGGTTTTTGACAAGTCCTTTATTATCTTTCTTTCCTTCGGGTTTCTTCTTCTCTCCTCTTCTTCTTTCCTCTGCTTCTGTCTTGGGTTTCTATTCCCGCATCTTGCCCGGCGTGATCTTCCATCTTCTTCCGCTGTCCTTCTCGTCCGCATCTTCTGCTCCTTCTTCTTCGCGAGGCGCCGCTTCCAATTGAAATCCCGCTGTCTGCCGGACCACGCCCCCCCTCTGACGCCACGGGCAAGCTCTTAGGAGTGTGGTGCGTGCGTCAGAGGGGGGGTGGTCACAAGTGAGAGGGCGGGCAATTCAATTGAAGCTTGTGCGCGGCTTTTTCTTTGCCAGAGTCGCCGCTTCCAATTGAATTGCCCGCTTTCTGGAACATGTGACCAGCCCCTCTGACGCAAGGCACCACACGGGGACTTTCTAAGAGCTGCCCGTGGCGTCAGAGGGGGGGGCGTGGTCCGGCAGACAGCGGGGATTTCAATTGGAAGCGGCGCCTCGGGAAGAAGAAGAAGGAGAAGAAGATGCGGACGAGAAGGAAGCGGAAAAAAGATGGAAGAACACGCCGGCAAGCAAGATGCGGGAATAGAAGACCCAAGACAGAAGCAGAGGAAGAAGAAGGAGGAGGAGAGAAGAAACCCGAAGGGAAAGAAGAAAGAAGATAATAAAGGACTTGTCAAAAACGGCTCTTGTCTTTTTTTACACCTGACAACTTTTTTTTTTTCACTCGTGAAATGGTGAGGTACAAGGTACCATTACCATTTCACACAGGGGGGGGGGGCGGGATCTGGGGGGCCTTTGTTAAAGGGGTCTTCCAGATATCGATAAGCCTCCTGCCAGCAGACCCCCACAACCACCGGGCAAGGGTTTGTGGGGAAGAGAACCTTGTCCTCATCAACATGGGGACAAGGTATTTTGGGGGGCACCCCAAAACACCCTCCAATGTTGAGGGCATGTGGCCTGGTGCGGTTCAGGGAGGGGGGGGGCGCGCTCTGTTCCCCCCCTCTTTTTGCTGCGGCCGGCCAGGTCAACGTGCTCGGATAAGGGGTCTGGTGTGGATTTTAGGGGGGGACTCCACGCCATTTTTTTTTTATTTGGGGTGGAGTTCCCCTTAAATTCCACACCAGGACCCGAAGGGTCTGGTATGGATATTTGGGGGGAACCCACGTCATTTTTTTTTTGAATTGACGGCGGGGTTCCCTTAATATCCATATCAGACCTGAAGGGCCTGTAATGGAATTTGGGGGGACCCCACGTCATTTGAATAATTATTTTAAAATTGCGTACCATGGGGGGGGGGAATGTCAGCAGGTGAAATAAAGCCGCACTTTTCATGTGGTTTAGAAATATGTCTTTGCACAAAATGACATTCTGAAAAAAAAAAAAAAAAGCCATTAAAACAGACTCGCGGCAATAATGAATTGTCAGCTCCGGAAATTGGCAGGAGAATTCATTCATTAAAAAAAGGGAAAAAAAAAGCGTGGGGGTCCCCCCAAATTCAATAACCAGACCCTTTAGGTCTGGTATGGATATTAAGGGGAACTCCGCCCTCAATTTAAAAAAAATGACGTGGGGTTCCCCCCAAATATCCATAACCAGACCCTTCAGGTCTGGTGTGGAATTTAAGGGGAATCCACCCCAAATGTAAAAAAAAAATGGCGTGGGTCCCCCTAAAATCCACACCAGACCCCTTATCCGAGCACGTTGACCTGACCGGCCGCAGAAAAGAGGGGGGGACAGAGGCGGCCCCCCCTCTCTGAACCGCACCAGGCCACATGCCCTCAACATTGGGAGGGTGGTTTGGGGGTGCCCAAAACACCTTGTCCCCATGTTGATGAGGACAAGGGTCTCTTCCCCACAACCCTTGCCGGTGGTTGTGGGGGTCTGCGGCAGGAGGCTTATCAAAATCTGGAAGACCCCTTTAAACAAAGGGGCCCCCCAGATCCCGCCCCCCCCTGTGTGAAATGGTAATGGGGTACCTTGTACCTCTCCATTTCACGAGTAAAAAAAATGTAAAGGGT